>RXOD01003971.1:0-33938 GCA_005223375.1 Amoebophrya sp. AT5.2 | reverse complement strand
GGCGGCGAGCGGGAGTCCCACAGCTCCTCCCGCGTCCGAGCCCCCTCCAGCTCCTTTGCCGGCTGATCCTGATGAAGAGGCTCCAACAACACCTTTGCCGGCACCACCAACACCTCCTCCACCCGGTGCGCCTATTCCTATTCCGCAGTCCGGACAGTGGCCAACCATGCCGATGCCGCAGCCTCAAGCTGCATGGTCCGGCGCCACCGTCCTCGCGAACCCAGCGGCTGCCCCCATGACCACGGGGGTTCCAGTGCCAAGTCTCGCCCCGTCAGTCGCTCCGGCAGCTTCCGCAGCAGGAGCTGCAGCTGCACCACCGCCGGGGTTCGCAGCTCCAGGGGCGCCCGCTGCACCCGTGGACTCAGGAGACACAGACCCCGTGGTTGATGAATCAGATGTTCAGCCACCCGCGACAGCTCCACCTGCTGTACAACCAGGAGCACCTCAGGCACCAGCGGCCGTGCTACCGGGGGGAGCTGCACCGGCCGCGCTACCGGGAGCACCTCAGGCACCACCAGCAGCAGCACCTCCACCTCCAGTTGCAGCTAATTATATGCAATATCCAGGCGCAGCGCCTAATGTGCAGCCCGGCGGACCACTACAGACGCCTGGCATGCTGCAGCCTCAACCTGCATACGCTGCGCAACCTGGTGCGTTGCAAGCTGCGCAAACTGCGATGCCGGGCGGGCCGGTGAGTTTTCTTCAGGTGGAAATTGAAGGGGATTCGGCAACGTCGACTGTACGGGTGGAAAACGCGCAGAAGCACGGCGAACGCGATCGACAGCAGGAGGCGCAGCCCCTCCACGCTGGTGCCTCGGCTGAGAACGAGAAGCGGCGCCTTCTTCGGCGGCATACGGTCGGAGAAGAAGTAGAGGAGGAGCTGAGGCCGCGGACGGGGTCCTCCTCCTCGTCGTTAGGCGGGGAGATAAAGTTGCAGCGCCTTGCCTCGAACTCCGCACTGCACGGTGCGGCCGCACTGCACGGTGCGGCCCGGGGGGCGCTGAAGACGCTGAAAAGTGCTTTCGTGCAGCTGCATGAGGTCGAAAGCGCAGTGGGGAGAGTGGCGCACGCGGGGACAGATATCGCAAATTCGGTGTACAACTTCCTCGCAGCCCCGCCGGTGTACGATCAGGTGTCAGACCTTGAGAGGATAGGTTCGCCGCGCATCGTGCATCGCGCCCGTGCGGGGGGCGGAAGTGCAGGACCACGGCGGAACGACTACAACAGACGCGGGGGAGCAGCGGGGGTAGGAGGAGAAGAGTTTTTCACTGTCCACCCAGCACCATACCACGTAGTGCCAGAAAGCGAACCGGAGGGGCAGTTTCAGTTCGGTGGTTCTGTCGTTGAGAACAAGTTCCCCTTCCCGTCCTCCTCGTCTCCGGCGTCTTTCATGGACCTGAGGGAGGGACAGGCACAGCGTCGCCTTCGGCAGAGGGTGGGGGCTGCCGAGGTAGACTTCTGGGGTATGGAATTGGACGATTACAAAAATATCGAGCAGCGCTGTCGTATGAGGGAATTGGATCCCTCGGACCACGAGTCGGAGTTGGACGAAGGTGCGGGTGACATCTTTCAAGGACAAGGAAAAACAAAAATCTACACCGCGGTCAACCACGCATGCATGATCGGTAAAGAAGACAGTGGGGCCCTGGGGAGCACGATTAGGAGATGGAAGCCGTACTTACTAATATATCTACCTTTTTATTTCCATTTCGTAGAGAAAGACAGAGATGAAAATAGTACCAGCACAAAAATTGACTACACTGACTACCTATGATATAGTCCTTCATTGCTCGAAATAAACATCGACAGCCACCAGCCCGACTTGCTCCACGTTTCCGTGCAGCTGCTGCCAAGCGACAGTACGTCTTCATTTCCTTCCGCTTCTTCACAATCGCAATCTTCATCTACGTACGGCCTGTATTTCGCCCGTGACCTCGTGGCCACTTGCGACAAGACGGACGCTTATGACGGGGGGGAGTCGGAGTCGGGCGACAATTTTTACGCGTATTGTACGTGGAAGCCGCGGGAGGGTATCATGTTCGCGGACAAGGACCTCGCGAAAAGCGACAGTTCGCCGTTTCAGGTTCCATACGTAGGGCGATCGGTGAAGATATACACCTCCCGCCCGAACGTGCTGCTGATTCGTCTAGTCGGAAACGTGGGACTGATCTTGTTCGGGATAGCGCTCTTTCCCTTCCTCATGTTTATCATCACGGGAGCGCGCTGCTGCTACCCCCTCAAGCTCTACAACACGCCGCTCAAATTCTGGCTGCACGACGCACAGTTCGCCATGATGCAGTTCGTGATCGTACTAACTTACGATACTACAACTTGAGCTTGAAGCTTCTCTCTCTGTCTCTCTCTCTGCCACTTCCTTTGCAGTGATTTTCTTTGCATGTGCATGCTTATGCTACTATCTATGGTTTATTATATTTTTGTTTTTTGTCATTGTGTTGTCTCTCACTCCCATGATCAACGAAGATCACCGGATCTTCTATAAACTAAATCAGGTCCTGGACCTGTTTTCCCTGGTCCCGAAGTACGTGCTGCACAGCGCCGCTCTGAACGGCGAGAGGGACATAACGATGGCCCCCCAAACCACCACGACCTCGATGGCGGTCGACATGACTACGTCCGTACTCATGATCGTGGCGTGCGCCATCTTCATGAACAAGAGCCTGATGCACCACCGATTCGCCGAGGAGCGCATGCGGGCGGCCGCGAAAAAACTGGGCTACCGCGTCACGCGCTACGACACCGGCGGCGTCTGAGAAGACCACGCAGAGGGGGCAGGAGAGGCAGGTGGACGCAGGATGGATTGCGTATCATTAAGCTGTTCCTTCTGCTGGATAGTAGAAGATCTGGTCCTCGTAGAGAGACGTCGAGGACGTCATATCAATCATTGTTCGCACTGAGTGACGCGACGGTAGAGGAGCGCTGTACACCGCGGATATGTAAAATAGAGGCGAGCACATTCACAAGAAGTGAAACAACATTTCCTAGTCCTATCTTCACGAGAAACGATAACGAACCCCAGATAAGTATTTTCGACTCTATGAATGTACACTGTACCAACCGGCAATGAATTTTATCGATCTACTCGCATCACTAAGTCAAACTGGTCTACTTACTTATGCATTGATTCCAAATCCAAGGACGAAAGCGAATGCGAATCGGAATCGCGGAAAGAATCGCCTATCAAATCAAGTATATGTGATCCAGATCCCCCCACTTTCTTCTATGCTTCATCTGCTTACGATACGTTGCTCGAGATTGATTGGATCGATTGTCTGAATCTGATGTATAAAATAACCCTTGCTTATTACCATGCGTCAATGTATCCATCGCATGCCGACGTTCTTGTCCTGCAGATATAATCAGTGAAAAATGTTGTAAAAACGCCGGCGCAAACGCAATGGCGATGAAAACGATGGCTAGTATCCCTTGATGCAGAGGCAGAGGGGGCGCTCGGTTGCTGCGTTCTGTTGTTCTTGTTCGGTAGCTTCGGCCGGAAGGGAAGGATCGAGCGCCGTGAGGTGGAGAGCCAAAGACAAAGACGAGAACGAAACTAGCTGAGAAAGCGAGGAAAGGGGTCGAGTCGAATGAAGGCTGCCGCGCCAAAAGAATCTCCTTGTAGCACATCGGCTGCATCATCCTCAGCAAAACAACATGATGTTGATGTAGTGCCATAGATCATAAAGCGAACAGCAAGTAGTAGTTTGTTCGTGCGTTTCTCTTTTCTGCGGCATGCATCCACCATCAATAACTTACCACGCTCAACATGACATCACGATCACGACGAGGACCACGAGGACCTCCATAATTTTGCGACCGTTCGCTCGCTCATCGGCTATGAGGCGCACTCTACCGACGTGAGCGGAGGCTGCGCCGGCGCAGCACTTGATACCACTACGTGCGAAGGGTCTACTGCGATTTTGTGGCGCTGAGGGCAAGCGGCGGGCTGCCGCGATCATGAGCAAGAATTTCTGCACATAAAAAAATTGAATTACCGGGCGACCATCATTCAATTCATTGAATTGATTCAGCAATCGCATCGATGCGGCGAGTGCGCGATTTCCAGCGGGAGACGACGGACGAGGCGGGAGGAGGGAGAGCGACACGGCGGGAGGACGGCGGGTTCGAGCAATGGGTGATCGGTCTCGAGATGAAGGACCCCGTTATCGGGGCGAAGATTGTCGAGCTCGCGGAAGTCGAGAAAATTATCCGCCGAATTTACCAAGTCGAAGTGAAGGGGCTGCTGGCTGTACAACCACCTCTACTACCTGTTTTTTTAGATCAACATTGCGATTGGGATTGTTGTTTGCCCCTTCTATCTTTGACAACGAACTAGCTACTGACCGTGACCGGCATGGGCATCGGCATCTTCGGATCTACTTTTATATCGATTGACTCATAGGCCGAGAAGCGCGTGTTACACGCGGAGAAGACGAAGATGGAGACGACGAAGCAGTACATGCAGGAGGTTCTGTTTTTGCGCGAGAAGTCGAGGTCGGGGGTTCCTTTCGACGTGCTGGAGGGTTTGGACCACCTCTCCGAGGAGGACACGCGCATGTTTTTCGACGCGGGCATCTCGCTGCCACCGGGCGTGCGGCAAGTGCTGGACCTGATCATCCAGGAAAAGGTGAACGACGCCGCGGACCGTTTACAAAAAAAGCTTCTCCGGGGCGAGCTAGATGGTCTTCAGGGGAGCAGCCTGCGATCGACCCGGACAAAAGGGTTCCGCACGGAGTCGGAATCGGAGACAGAAAAAGTGGCGGTGAAGTTGCGCGACGACTCGCCGGACCTGCGAGACCCGAACTTTCCGACCCCCTGCAAGGAGTGCGCAGACCTGAAAGCAGAGAGGGACCAGCTCGTTACCACCGTCAATCAGCTACAGTAAATTCATTACTGTGTGTGACTCCTGAGAGTGTTTTGCTTGTTTCAATATCTTTAGTCGAAGGTGGTGGAACAACGAACATCAGCATGTGCCCGATGTGATGCTGCAAATACTTCCTCGATATCGAACCTCCTATGAACGGCTGAACCTCGCACCAGAAAGGAGAACCGCAAACTGGAGAGCGAGAAACACACGGTGGCCGAGGAGGTGTGCCGCCTTCGGCTGGAGCTGCAGGATACGGTGGATGTGATCGACGCGGAGAAAAAGCAAATCGCAGACCGCTACGAGGCTGAGATGGACCAGATTCAGAAGGAAAAGTTTTTGCTCGAAGAAGCCCTCCGCGAGATGAAGCAGGGGGCGCAGGGATTCCAGTCCGCACGGCTAAACGAACTGGAAACCCTCGTGGAGAAGCTGGAAAACGAGATCAAATCCCTGAAAGAGGGCGAAAGCAACGGGTAGCTCATTATGATCATTCTGCATACTTACGACTATACGACCACTAAAGAACTATGCTCGCACCGATGGAAATGGATCCGCTTATGCTCAGCGAAAGACGACCCGCGAACGGAACAGTGCCGCAGATCGTACTACACTAGTGTACGACTACGAACCGGTTTACTTTTTTGGCTTTACCTTTACGTTTTTTTACAACTTCACCTTCCTAAGGACCTTCATACCTGCTTCATGCTGAAAAATGGCGCACCACTTTCGCTCCGCTCATGCATCCAGGTACGCCCTGCGTGCGCAGATCGGGGAGCAGAAGGCGATCGTTGCTGCGCAGAAGCTGGAAATTGGGACCCTGACCGACGAACTTGCGCAGTACAGGAACGCGGAGAAAGAGCTTTTGCAGAAACTGGAGCAAGCGGATCGCACCCTCTTCGCAACGCAGAAGCAACTCCTCAAAGCGCTCGGCCAGGGCGATGACGCCGGCGACGGTACCTCCACTACCATTTTCAACTTTTTCATCATGGATGATGTTGAAGACGAAGGTGATCAAGATTAAGTGATTTCTTGCTTCTCGATTTTTCAACCGATGAATTCAATTGTATGCGGCGAAGAATCGATCGGGGGATACTGACACTGAGTTGATCTGCTCCGCCACAAGGAAGTCCAGACTTGTCTTGATATTCTTGTTTCGTCTGGCGGCAGCACGCCTAAGTACAACTTGTTGCAACACTGCGATCATCATTTTTCAGGTGGGCAGTCCAATATTTTCGCGAACTCGATGGCTGCCGAACTGATGGCACGTATCGCGGAAGATTCTATGCAGGTGCACGACCGGCTGTACGTCGACGCCTACAAGCGGCGCGAGCGCCAGCGGCTGCTATGGGAGGAGCGCGCTCCCCAGATCGAAACCAAGTGGCTCGAGGCGCAGGCAGTTCTAAGGGACGAGTTCCTCGGGGACCTGCTGTGGAGGAAAGGCGGCCCGAAGTCGCAGCTGGTGCGGATAAGCTCGGACTCTGTCTCTGGTGCAGCTATGGAGGATCCAGTGACGAAGGCACTGATCATCATCGGGCGGTTTCTCTTCGGAGGGACGAACATAAACAGCGGAGCCTCGCCAGTGAAGAACCTCTCGCGCGCGGGTTTTGCACCGCTTGGGATGAACAGTACAAAAAGTGGAGAGAATCTGAATCTTCAGCCACCATCACACAACATTCATATGAGCGGGACCGCGACGAGGCTGCCGCGAATGTCGAAACGAGAAGGACTGCCGGCCAACGGAATACAAGGAGAAGGATACTGGTTGTACTGATGAGGCCTCCGACACGCGAACGCGGAACCGGATGATGATCGTTCGAGTCACCATTTACTTATTCTGCATTTCGAGTTCTTGGACGACGACGTAGATTTTGCTTTGGACCACGTAGATTCTGTTTCTGCCTTGGGCGTTGAAGTTTTTGCAAGAACTGTCGCTTTGGCAGAAGTTGAAGTCAGCCACCTCATGCTCATCACCTCAGCATGGATTGCTCCTGGTTCCTCATCAGATTTAGAGCGAGAAAACGCTCCTCGGAGTTCTTAATCGCGCAGCGGCGAGAAGGCAGCTGCAAATCGACTATGCAGTTGCAGATGCTGGCGGCAGCGGGGGCACGACGCATCAGCATTCGGCCCTCCGTGTTGTTGTGCGCTTCGTCGGTCAAGGTTCGGATCGATCCATCGCGCGTCGATCACAGTTCATGTTCTTGTTCATCTTTCCATTTATTTCTTTTGTGAATTCGAGCAGTTCGCTGTGGTGTGACTCATAAATTAATTGAATCTGATCGAATCAGAATATGTTGACGGTTCTTCATCTACAACAATGAACTTCATGCTTCCAGCTTTAGCGACGAACGAGATCGCAAAACACTTGCGCGGCGAAAAATTCGCAGGTGACGTTGATGGTGACAGACTATCTACGTTTTCCTAGTACGTAGTCGAGGAGAGGACACTTACACAAATAAGAACAAGTGCAATCGGAACCGCTTCATCCGGTTCTTGACGGAATAAAAAAACGATACTGATAGACTTCCTTCGTCTACGTGCAGTAGCTCCGAATTTGTTCTTTGAGACTGATCCTTAAGGTAGATCAGATCTTTCACACTACCAATCAATTGACGTAGCATCTACACCGTAGACGTAGTTGTACTACATCATCAAACAAAATAAATTTTTAAAAAATGGAACCCTAGTTAGAAGCGTTCTTCTCAGATGAGATTCACACGTCACATACTGTTTTTCAACGTATAGCCTGGTGACTACTAGACTCTGACTCTGACGCGAACTACGACTAGTGTGTGTCTGCGTTACGTATGGCGATTTCGTCGGTTGACGAAAATAAAATCATGGCCATCAAAATGAAAGTTTTCACTTCACAACGTGTGTCTTTTGCGCTGGCTGCTCTCGTGCTTCTGGATGTGCTCGTATTGCGCTCCGCAGCCGCAAGCGTAACGCCCAACAAAAGCGGGTGCGGGGAAAGTGCTGGAGGTGGTTCCGGGGACGATGTTCTGAGACATCGCCAGAGAACGCGGACCCTCACCCCAACTTCTTCCTCTTGTCCGACGAGCGCTGCGACAGAACGAGAGGAAACCCAAACGACCGCTGGTGCTTCCTCGGGCAGTACATTGGGTGCGCCGCTCCTCAACCGGAGCGAACAAAAGCAGCTGGCACACCAGGGGGCCGCCGGAGCAGCTGCATCCGAAAGCACAGATTTGACGCGGCCGGGCTTCGACGACGTTCTCAGCGGGGGCGCGGGCGGCGGAGACGAGGCGCGTGGTGGTGGAGCAGCTGCTCCTGCAGCCACGGGCCGTCCTCCGTCGGCAACGGTAAGGAGCGACGGGTTTTCAAGGACCATGCTGGTGGGGCACGTCGAGGCACCTCGAGCCCCGGCGCCGCTGTTGGCGGGAGCCGGTGGAACGATCGCTATCGGCGGGACAAATCATCGTGGGAGCTGCGCGCCGGCGCCACCCTTGCCCGAACATCTTCATCATCAAGCGGCAGATAGTACCCCTTGCCGTGGTGGCACCATCCGGGGCTCCGCCCGCCTTTCAGACGCCGGTGTGAAATCCCTGGCCGATAATCGTGCTCGCACCTCGACCGCCACTATGATCCCTGCTACCTCCGCGCAGCTGCAGAAGACCACGTCGAACTTCCTGCGCGGAACAGGCGGCGCGACTGCGGCTACGGTCGACCAGGAAAGCGATCCGGTGAATGCGGACGTTGTCGTTGGAGAGCAGCAGAGACTGAGCGGAGAGGGGGGGTCTTGCAGTGTGAGGCTCAGCAGCGCATCCCGATCCGCAGGAACGACGTGCTACCGCTCGGCCTCCGAATCTGGTGCCTCTGCTTCGGCAGCTCGAGAACACTCGTCATTCTCTAGCACAACTTGCACGCCCACGGCCGGAGGTGGAGGAGCTTGTTCAACTTTAACTGCGACGTCTGCGGGGGCCACGTGCGGTCAAGAGATCGACGCCCTGCTACTAGACTCTGCCCCCCACAACTTCGCGGCCTTCTCCTCAGAGCAGGAGTTGTCGGACGAGGTTGGCAGCACTCCGACCAGATCGGAGGGCGTTGGTGACCATTTCCGCCAGTGGTCGCAGCTGTTGTCCGAGCACCAGCACGGTGGAAAAACGAACGAGCACAATGGAGAAGCCGCATTCGAAACCGCAGTAAACTCAATGACGGCCACGTTAAAGGCGCGGCTTGCAGATGCAGAGATGAGGGCCGCCACCGACGGAATGGAAAGCGGGACAGAACTCGCCGGCTTTAGTGACTCTGGGGACCCAAGCCTACGAGTAGTTGCTCCGGGCACTACGACCTCAAGCAACGGAGACCGCGTGGGAGCTGGAACTTCAGCGGCAGAGAGCTCCCCGAGCGGTCGTGGAGGTATTGAATGATTTGATCATGCTCTGCTCCAATCGCTAGAAGATATCCCTCGTCATGATCTTGTTCTTCGACATCGACATGGTCTACGTCTACTACTACTTGCTTCGTTCTATGACTATCACTATGCATCAGGAGCTGCTTCCTCGGCTGAAGGAGCGCGACACTCGGGCGGAATGCGGCTCTCTACTGACGGAAGCGAACTAGAGGCAGCTGATGTTGCAGTGGACGGTGGCAGTGGCACTATGTTGTCCCCTTCGTCCGCTGTGACCAAAAGTGCGAAGCCTCCAGCTGCTCCTGGTCTTGCGGTGGCGCAGTCCAGGGACCACCATGTCCATGGCACGACCTCCAACGTCGCCCCGGCTCCTCCGGGCAAACCGCCTCGCATGTCGCCTCCGCTGCAACCCGGCGATCGTGGTCCGCCCCACCACGGCGAGCACAAAAACGCGGCCGAGGTAGGGGAAAGCGAGGACGCGCCGAGGCCAGAAAAATTCGAGCTGCCACCGTTTATGGAGACTATGCTGCGCAAGAAGGAAGAATCAATGCGCAAGCAAGTAGAACAAGAGTCGAGCGCGCAGCGCGGTCCGCATGACGAGGTCGTGGAGAACAAGATGAAAGTAAGAGATGTCGCCGCTGACGAGCTTTTGCTTGAGGCGCAAGACGGCAGAGGCTCGCTCGGCGACCTGGTCGCTTTGGTTCCTGACGACAGCGGTGGCACACCAGGTTCCGCGGAACCGATACCGAAGTCGGGAAAGCTCGTGAAAAAAGCGCTGGCTGCTCTGGACCCCCGACTGTTCCACAGTGAGGGTAGTTTCTCTGCAGCGGCCACCGGCGCCCAAGCGTCGGTCTCCTCGCCCCAGCTCTCCATTCCGATCGCGCAGCTCTATGGCTTCGGGGGGTGTAGTGTTTCTTCTTCAGCGAGCGACCCCACCAGCTACGCCAAGGAACAGCGGGCAAGGCTGCTTGGAGTTGTAGGAGAAGCTGCGGGACCCGATTCGTCAGGGCAGCCGCCACAGCCGCTGCCTCAGCACGGCACCAGCCCCTCCAAGATGGTGCACCACCTCGATGAGCGGCGCTTTTTCAGCGAAGGCTGCGGGAAGACGCTTGCCAGCGACCAAGTGCTGGCCGGCGGCAGCCCGGTCCACAGCACAGGAGGGAACGGGGGCACAACGAAATCCCTGTCTGCGACTGCTGTTGCAGTCGAAGGAGACGTTCTTGCGCCGAATCTTCCGGGGGGAGCAGGGCCGTCGCTCCCATTCCTGAGACACCAGCGAAAGACGTGGCGAACTACGGGGCAACCTGAACAGCTGCACGGAAAACCCCCAAAGCCTTCGCGTGGCGGCGGCGAAGCCGGTGGCGCGCCGCCGGGAACTACAACTGCATCAAGTGGCGGCCATCAGTCTCCTTCGAGCCCGAGCGACGGAGGGGGTTTCATCGCGGAAATCGACCGGGTCAACCTGCAAACGAAACTGGAGCAGATCCAGGCTGCGCGCCTCGGGCGTTCCGAGCGCAAGAGCAATTCCAAGACGTCGAACTTCTCGGGCGATCGGAGTCGGACCTCGCGCAGCAGCTATCGCAGCCAGCCGCGCAGCCGCTCGCCGTCCCAAAAATCGGCTTCCTCCTGCTCGCTTTCCCGGTCGCGGATGTCCCAACCGCGGCTGAGTTCCAGCTCCTTCCACAGCGGGACCAGCAGCAGGAGCGGCTGCGGGGCTGCCGTGATGTCGAAGACCTTCTCCTCCAATTCCGAGGGCAGCGGCACTGGAGGTGGAGGGGTAGTTGGTGCTGGTGCTGGGGCCGCCCCCGCCGCGGCCACAGCAGCTGGGAGCGCGACGCCCACGAACCGCCTGAAGAAATCCATACGGCACGGAGCTGGTCCGAACGTCGGCACATTACGGGAACACCAAGACGAGGATATTATGGACTTGTTGGAGGTGCAGCGCGACACAGTACAGAGCGGCTCAACCGAAACCGTCCACAGCGGTGACTCGCGTCGTTCCGACATTGTCTTCCGCGAGGATATGGACAACACCGGACAAGACTGGGCATGGGAACAGATGTCGGGCGCGGCAGCACAGATCATGAAGCCGCAAGGCACCGGTGGGTCCTCGGCCTCCGGGGGTGACACTACAACTTCTGAAAGTAAAGCGTCCTTACGCGAGATGAAAAGAAAAGCCATCAAGCAAGAAATACGTGCAAGGCTAGGCGAAATAAAAGCAAATAAAAAAGGAGGTGCTATTGGCGTTGGTGGCGGGCGTGCCGAGCCCCAGCAACATGTGGATCGGAATGAAGAATGGAGAGATCGGTCCCCCAGTTTTGAGATGGCCGTCGGGCATCCGAATCCCGGTTTCGCGGGAGATTTGGGTGGCGCAGCACCATCATCTCTTCTTTCACAGCGCGAGAACTCTGTCGAAGTGCTCGTAAAGAGCATATTCAGCAGCACACAGGAGCGGATGATGCTACAAGAAGACCCGGATCGGGTGTCGCACGGGTCGTCGGCAGGAGGAGCGGGAGCGGGCGCGAGCCCCGTACTGGGAGGTGGCACGACACCGTACGGCCAGGAACTTCGTCCAGTACCAGACTCGGCAACCTTTTCTTGTCTAGACGAACAATCGCTCGAAACCGCAGGTGGAGCAGTAGCGCAGTCAACGCACGCCGCCGCCCAGTCAGCATCTCAGTTGGCTCCCTTACCAGTTGTCGACGAGAACCACGACCGCAGCGGCCACAATGTTGAAGGCAAACAAGAAGTAGTACCGCTTTCACACCACGAACAGCAAGAAGCGCCACAAGAAGCCAGATCTCGCTCGCTTTCGGCGTCCTCGTCGCTGACTCGCGAGGATTTCCTCGTGGATTACACACACCAGCAGCCCTACCACACGAGGCCGCCGGATCGTGCAGCAGCCGCTGCGCATCCACGGCTCTCCTCCAAAGGATCGTGCGCCTCTGCTAGAGGTTCTGGTCATCAGGAAGAAACAGTGCCCGCGAGTGGAGGTGGAGGCGAACGCCCGCAGCCGCTGGTCGACACCGGCTTTGCCCGCTCTGGCAGCGCAGAAGTTGAAGGGATCCCAGGACAACTGCCGTGCGCGGCAACGACGGGAGACCCTGCGCTGGTGCCCGCTGGCCGTGGTGCGAAAATTTCTGCCAATCGCGGACGCAGCCTCGGTGAATCTTCCGATAGCTCCCACTCCTCAACCACCTCCACATCGGGTCCGCCGCCGCCGGCAACGCGAGACGAAGGAGACGAAGGAGCAGTGGTCAATGTTGCCAAAAGCAAGAAGGTGACACGCGAAATCGAGACGCAAACCACCCCGACTTCGCAGGACGGACGTGGTGTGGCAGAAGTTTCACGGGCCGCTTGCGCGACTGCTTCCGCACCGTCTTCTTCTTCCCAACAAGAACCAGGTCTGGTGGCCCAACCACGTTCGCTGAATAGCGAGATGCGATCTCTCCAAGCCCGTCTGAGCAAGTTGCAGATTGTGAAGAAGCCGCTGACGAAGCCGTCCCCCGCTGTCCTGGGCAAGGCCGAGTCGCTCTCACCGAGCTACCTTCGCAGGGATTGCTGGGGCGAGGAGTTTGGGTCCATCGACGAGAACCAGATCTCGCTCTCACCGACAAAAACAAACATCCCGAACCTGGCGGTTGATGGGGAACAAGATAATCATAATGATGATGCTGCTGCTGAGGCTGCTGCTGTTGAGGCAGCTTTCCTCCGACAGCGCGGGCGCAGCGCCAGCGAGCCAGCTGTTAGAAGTTTAGTCAACTTGATTTCTGCAGCGGATGCGGACGATGCTGGCGCTGCTTTCGATTCTGCTTTCGGGCAGCGCGCTCTGGCGTTGTCGCAGGCCCTCAGTTGTGAGAACCCGCGCCAGCAAGCTCCTGCACCGGCGTCGCGACGCGAACAGCTAGACGAGCACGAAGAAGAAGAAGAAGAAGGGGCAGAAGTCTGCCGAATGCCAGATGATGGACACGGAGGTCTGCGGCCAGATGTTTGGCCATTCGCTTCGTCCGGCGCATCCCCATCCACTACATCGGGTGGAAGTACATCGTACGGGGAGGCAGGATCAGGAACAGGAACAGGATCTTCAGGAACACCAGCAAGTACGAGGCACTCGTCTTCTTCTTCTTCATCAATCCAGCAACAGCTTCCGGCGCCCGATGCAGCGATGGCGGTGGGCCCTCCTGCTGAGCCTCCGACCACGACCCCAACGAGGACCCTCGCTGCTTTGCAAGCCCTCCAGCCTCCTCAGGGAAGGGTAGGGCTGGGGGTGGGAGCGTGCAGGCGGCACGGCAAGAGCAAGCGCGCCACCATGGAGCGCATGCGCGCGTACCATTCACTGCCACCGGACAGACATTCCATGTCCACCTTCTTCTCCGAGGCGGAAGAGGATGCTTGGAGGTCCACGGAAGAAGGCCTCTACGAAAGCGAGGGCTGCTCTTTCGCTGGCTCAGTGGCTCGTGCTGGTGTTGGCTCATCTTCTGCTGGTGGGGCTGCAGCTGCGGCGCCGGCGATAGGAGGGGAAGTGGACGAGGTGGGCAACGACAGCCAAACCTCCTCTTCCGAGCAGCAGCGGAAGACGAAGTCGTCGAAGTCTTCGTCAAAATTCCAATCACAGGCTGGCAACTACAGCGATGGAGAGCGATCCTCGTGGGATCGCGGCTGGTCCTCCTTTGACAGTTTCACGAGCGCCAAGCGCAGTAACAGTGCTCCCGGGGATATCGACGAATCGTCCCACCAGCACGCCGGGGAGTTGCAGGGGACGTCATCATCTTCAGGTGAATACACAACTAAGTTCCTGGACATCATCGGAGGCGCGTCCTCCGGCGACTTTGTCGAAATGATGACGCGGAGGAATGCGGAAAGGGAGCGGCTACGGGGCATCATCACTTCTAGTCCGAAGGCGCGCAGCTGGAGCTGCTCCGCCGCTGAGCAAGCAAACCGCGACTTGCTGATGTTTCCTGCAGTAGAGGGAAACGGTTCCGCCGTCGAAGGAAGTGGCGGGAGCAGGCGCTCTTCGACGTCCTCGTCCGGAAGCGGAGCCAGTGTCTCACTTTCAACCTTCGTGCGAAACTCTCTGGGAGGCGGTCATAGCTGTACGCAAGAAGGGCGTGGCACACCATCACCACCTTCTTCCTCCGCGTCGAGTAGGGCGCGGTCCGCGGTCGAGTTGGCCAATCTGATTCACCACAAAGCGCCTGTATCGGCGCTCGACCTCCAAGCGCTTGTGCAGCATCAAACATCGCTCCAGACAACTCCCGGAGGAGGACCGCAACTCTCGCCGACGAGGTCACAGGGCCAACGGAGGATGCGCCACTACGGCATCGGCGCCGGCAGTCGCGCGTCGTCGAGCGGGTCTGGGGTGGGTGAGACCGGCAGCCTCGCGGACCTACGGCCGAATGTAGTTGGAGGGGCCGCGGGGGGGACGAGCCGATCTACTTCGTCAAGCAAGTCCTCGCCGAAGTGCACGGCGTGGAGCAGTGGCGGGGCCATGCTCGTGGACAGCAGCACGCAAACCGACCTGCGCTCGAGGTCGTTGCTGGCGATTTCGCCCTTCGGAGGGAGCGAAGGGAGTAATTTGTCCGGCCGCTCTGGCAAAAGTGAAAGGGACAGGAAACGCCCAATTCTTCCCTCGTCCCACCAGCAGGCCACAGGGGCGCGGGGGCAGGACTCTTCTTTAGAGCCGCAGCCGCGCGACACTGGTGAC
This sequence comes from Amoebophrya sp. AT5.2, assembly GCA_005223375.1. Lineage (NCBI taxonomy): Eukaryota > Dinophyceae > Syndiniales > Amoebophryaceae > Amoebophrya > Amoebophrya sp. AT5.2. Next base: position 18,989 of record RXOD01003971.1, on the reverse strand, counting down.
ACGGGAGAGGCCCACGGCTCGGGGGGACTCGTCCATACACCGATCTCACAGACCGAAGCCAGTGGAAGTGCTGCCGGGGATGACCACGACCAGGAGCACGAGGAGCACCCGCATCAACCTGCCTGCGCGACCAGTGGGCTTGAGCTGTCTGAGTCGACGTCCGAGGCTCCATCGATTGTGCCAATCGACACGACAGCATCAGCAATAGCTTCCGAGCAAGTGGTAGGTGGACGTGGAGGCGGCTCCGCTAACAATCCAGCGGCGCCGCTCGCGCACAGTGACGCGACTCTGCTGTCGGCGACTGAAACGTCCTTGTCGAATGGCGCAGCAGTTGGGGACGCTCCGGCGCTGGACGTCCAACTCATTTCGCAGGGAAGGGCGGCGGCTGAAGAGCATTGCCAGCGTTCCTTCACCGCGCCTGAGCTCGGCCTTTACGGAGGAAGAATTGAAGTCCTGAGCAAACGCCACCAGCGCGGCCCGGACCAGTCGTCCTCTAGGTATTTGGAGGGGGAAGAGTCTGAGTCCTCGGAGAATTTTGACACGCACTCGTCCGTCGCGTCCGACTCGTCGCCGGAATCCAGCACAGTCTCGGTGTACCAGATGCTTCCGAATTTCGTCGACGCGACGGCCGACCCCTTTGTTCCAGAGCGGGTGCGCGTGTCGAAGTCTGCTTTACGAAAGGCGAACATGGTCGTTCGGAACGGGGTCATGATGCAGCGAAGGGAAGAACAAGACCCGCGACGAGAGAATCGGGGGCCGCGGGGTGGGCCACCACGGCGCGGCGGGGCCGCGGGGAGCTGCACTACACAAAAACTTCAAGCCAACACGGGCAGTCAGACGGATGAGTTGGACAGTGACGAGGATGAACAGAGTGCGTTTTATTCCGAAGGGGCGGAAAGTTCATCGCATTCGCCGTGCTCGCCTGCAACCGCGGCCGCCGCAGCGTGGCACCTGCTGGCGGGTAACCAACAGGACCAGGTACCGTTTCCTCCACCTGCCCGCCTGTACGATCAGCAGGGCCGCCCGTTGGAAGGCGGAGGTCTGCCCGGACACGACCTGCGACGCCACCCGACACGGGTTGCGTACGGGATGGAAGGCGGCCCCACCCCGTACAGTTCTTACGGCGATCCCTACAACACGCACCACCATCAGCAGGACGGGGGGGGGCTCCAGCGCTTTAATAGTATCCACCAGATCGTTCCGATTCCGAACGATTTCGTTCCCGGCGGGCCAGGCTCGTCAAGTAGCGGCGGAGCTCCGTACCCCCACAGCAGCTCCACCTACAACCCCCACGCTACTTCACGACCCAACAAGCCCCCCGGCCGGTCACAGTCCCTCCCCGCGGCAATGTGCGGATCTGTGATCCGCTATCTGATGTGCTGCCGAAAGGGGCAGCGCAGCCGCTCCGCGGCGGATCATATAGACGACGACGACGTGGACAGTTTGGACGACTTCTTGCGCGGTTTGGATAGAGAGGACCAGGATATAGCGGACCTCCAAGATGCTGCTGGGCCTGGGCCGCCCTCGAGCAGTTGTAGCAGAGGCAGGAGAGGAGGAGGACCAGCATCTGGCGCGTCTGCGTCAGCTGCTGCTGCGCAAGGTGGACAACCTCCCGCGCTTGATTACGGTGCAGCTGCCTTCAGCGATGAAGACCGAGAAGCACTGGAGGCAATCGGATTTTGATTCAGAAACAGCATGGCGCTGGAAGAAAAAACAAGCATGCGCATTTCACTCAGCCGATAGAGGGGAGTGAGAATGTGGCGCAGGCGAACGCAATAGCAGTGTCGCGTCCTCGAAGTACTCCTTTGCCTTTTTATAAATATCTATTCCACCGACCTTGCTCTCGATTTGTGGGCGCCGCCTAGATCGTAGCTCGATATGACACGACTCGCACTCGCTACATCCTTTTGGAATTGGTGAAACTACCATCTCCATCAACAAAGGGCGCAAGCGACTACTCAGAGTCAAACTCGACGTAGGACGTACTCGTATAATGCTTGTTCGTGGCGTATTTCTTTGTATTTCACTCGTTTCTTCGCCTACGCTTACCAACCTACTGCTTTGCCTTGACCTGTTCGGCAACGAACCGAGCCATTTTTACGCGTCAACACCCCAGGCAGACAATCTCATTCTGTCTGTGTGATATCTTCCTTGTTTCGGAGGAGGAATTACGTGCGCGCCTAGGTAGCTACATACGATTTTTACACCTTTCTATCTTTGTCCAAGCAGTCCGGCGCTGTGCTTGTACTCTACCACTACCTTCGAAAGAAAGTCTTCAGCCCCGTAAGGTATAGCTAAAGGAGCTTAAAATATTCAAAACTAAATCATGATCTTCGGAAGAAGTCGGTATTCTCTTATCGCGACGGAAGAAAAAACAAAAGCTGCTCGAGTTGCTCAGAGAACGGTCTTCGTTACTGCGCGCTCGGGCATAATTCATCGAATGGCAAAATTGAGATAGGTGAACGTGCTGTAAGTGTAAAACTTCTTCGGCAGTTTCGTCCACCGCGAACATGGCCCCTCATACATTGGCTTTGTGCTCGGCCAAATAAAAGCTGGCTGCAGCTCTGAAGCCTTTCATAACATGATCGTACCGCATGAGGAACAGTAAGCACCTCCCTCTAATAATGATCGCCATGTGCTGGGATAACGGTAAGCTGGTCGTGCTGACGGCGCACAATTGATTCGTCGACGTCAGCAACCGACTACAATGAGGGCGGCGAGTTGTCGTTCTTGTCGTGCGCCGTCAACAGTTGCTGCGGCTGCGACAGCGACTGCGTTCGCCAAAATAGAAATGTCTTGCTCTTGTTTCTCGCGAGCAAAAACGAACGAGCATGAAGATGCCAGAGACTACAGGTAAGTTGAAGTTGTAGATTGAGCTCGTACTGATACAAGAAGAAAGCGGCCTCCGTGCACACTGCAAAGGCAACATCGACAGTGGACCTGAAGCAGAAACTGCTACCTCTTTTTCACTTTACTGTCTCATATAAATTTTCCTTCAGCATCACCCTCAGCATCACGAAAAAAAAATGAAACGACATCCTCGATGAAACCGGTACAGGCCTCAAATTTAGTCAACTGAGCAAAGGGACAGAAGATTGAATGGCACCGAGTATTTTGCATTTGCAACAGCACGGCTCTTTTTCTTATCTTCGACTTCGAGGAAGGAGAAGAGTTTACAACGAACTAGAGTCTGAGTCATAAAGCCAACGGACGTGAACTGCTACTTCTGCGACATTTTTTAGCCCTCGGAACAAGGCGGAAATAAAAACGTATGATTTGTTTACTCAATTTTCAAATACTCACGGCGGAGCAGTGCTCTTCGTCTTCGTGGCCAGCGATTATGCGAACGCGATAGGGATAGCAAGAGTTGTCGGCACATCCTTCACGATTTCCACAGCAGCAAGGTGCTGAGAGATAGAGAAAAAGAGCCGAAGAGGGACACGAGAGATGAAGCGCATGCGACGCACAAGCACAAGCAGCCGAGTCGGCGACGAGAAAACGAAAAGCGATGGTGCTAGTTGGTCTTTGTGGTGCGCGTGCGACTGCGAGCTAAAAAAACATAGTTTGCTAGCTGCTTCGTCTAATGCGAAGAAGCACGGTCGAAGTCGCCGAAGTCGAAGTCGATGCGTGGTCATTGTTGTTGATATTACAACTCCAGCTAGAGGTCGTGGGACGACACCTCCGTAAAGCCTAAAGCTGCGTACACTTTGTTTCCAAGGCGAAACCGCAAAGCAGGCCCCCTCCCTCGCAGCGGCCCAAAGGAATATAAAGGATGGCGTTGAGCGCTCCCACGTCGAAGCCCAACACGGCCTGGACGAATTTCCAGGCGATTCGTTGCGAGTACCACTGTGGCAAACTCGTGCTCGCCACCGAGCTTTCCGAGCACTACAAGCTGAAATGCAGTCATCGGCCCCTCGAATGCCCCAATCTCTGCGGCTGGAAGGGGAAGGCGCACGAATTGGAGGCGCATCTGCGTGGGACGAGTGCAGCTTGTGGTCCTCCATCAGTGGGTACTAGCTCCTCCACCTCCTCGCCGCCGCGGCTACAAATAGGGGGGAGCAGGAGCAGCAAAACCAAAAGTCGTGGCCAACATCATCATAGCCCCTCCGAGCAGCGCGAGCAGGACGACACGTACGGGTCGCCGAGGAACCTGCAGCCGCCGCCTACCTCCCACCCCTGCGCGCTGCAGCAGGCGATGGAGGAACTGCGGGCGGTGCTGGACACGAATCCGGAGACCCCGTTTCCGGTCCAGCAGGCCCTCGCGAAAATCGCGGGCATCCGCCAGGCCCTCCGCGAGGGTGTGATCGAACGGAACACGATGCCGGTGGTGAGGCCGCTCGAAGATGATGGTGCTCCTCTTGGCCGCAGCGATTCAAATTCAAATTCGACAAAGCACCACATCGACCTGCGCTTTGTCCTCGAAAAGTCGCAGCGGCGGACGAAAACCGAGACCGAGGCGATCGAGCTGGAACGGCGGCTCTCGGCGATTCTGAAGGAGAAGGCCGAGCACGTGCTCCACCTGTTCACCACGCGGTGCAGTGGCGACAACCTGGGCAATTGGCGGAAGGACCGGATGCAGATGTGCCACCTTAAGCCTTCAAAAAACTCAAGGCTAGCCCTAAAGCAGGCGTTGACGTGGACAATGTTGAGGATCCCCGGAAAGGGGAGGGGGTGGCAGGGATTAGTCAAGTACCCCTTCAGTGGGGTTGTCTAGATGGGGTTTGCGACGGAGCCAGCCTTGAGATTTGTCACCGGCTGCGACCCGTCAGCGTCATATCTGTAGGCGTTTCGCTCTCTGGAAGTGTTAGCCCGTCGCCGTCTTGGGGTTCTCTTTCTGTAGTGTTGCCCATCTATTGCCTGCTAGTACTCGCCGTCGTACCCCCCGTCAAACCGGTATCGACGGACACAGAAGTGAGAGGGTCTGTGACGAAGCCTGCCTTAGGCCCTGCCTTGAGTTTTTCGAACCTCTAACCACCGCTTGTGGGAGAAATACGACATCTGCCGGCAGCTGAACTCCGACCGCGACACCCTCCGCCCTTCCGAGGAGATCCTACTAAAATTTGCGGACTTCGAGCTCGCGACCGGCCTCGCCCGGAAGGACGTGCCGCGGATCGCGCGGGCGATCGAGTTCATCCAGAGCAACTACCAGTTCATCCCCGACGACCCGCTGACGCGCGACCAGAAGCAGGACACGTTGAGAGGGCTGGAGTCCATCCTGCACGAGAAGAAAATTTTACAGCTGCGGCAGTACCCAGACTACCACAAGTGGTTTTTGGATTTGTGCGGCGAACCGTACTCGGAAGAAATGGCAGATCGCGTGAAGCAATGCCTAGAGGAGGTGCGCTGCAACCCAAACCTGGGGGACCCAATCACCAGAGTCACGCCGCTCATCGCACTCTGCAGACGGGGGTAAGTCTTCTATAGTACCTCCTATGTTTGTAGATGTGCCTTCTATCCTCGTGTACAATTTGGCGGTGGCCCGGTGTAGACAGAAGACCTCGTGTTGACAGAAATGCAGCTCCAGCTGCATCCATTTGGTTTTGCTTGTTTTGGTTTTGATGTTGGTGTTCGCATTCGCTTTAATATTACAGCCGCCTAGTCTCACCCACGCACGCCTACAACTGATGCTTCTACTTTGTTTATCTCTCACTCAGGTATTCCGACCTTGTTGAGGAGCTTCTGTATGTCGACGTGGACGCCAAGATGGCTGCTTCCGACGGCAAAACCGCCCTCCACGCCATCTGCGAGAAGCGCGACGCGAAGTGCCTCGCCAGATTTGTGGCCACCACCAAGTACAAGGAACGAAACGTCGCCCACCTGGTGAACATCCGCGACAAGACCGGGAGGACTCCTTTGATGCTCTTCTGCCGGAACCTGGTGGACAAGGATTTTCTCTCCGAGCTGCAAAAAGTGGTCCACTCCGGCTGCCGTGGCGAGGACGAGTTCCGGCTCACCTCGGAGGAAATCATCGGCAAGCCAGCGGATCGAAACGGGAAGACAGTCCTACACCACCTCCTGAGTTCCAACCAGAAGTGCACGGACCTGAAAAGTTTGAGACAAGTGATCGAGTACCTGCTGGATAACGGAATCCACGCGACGTACAGCCGGGACGTGCACAAATTGAACGGCATCATCCTTGTCTGCAAGGAACGGTACGACACCGGCGTGATCCAAGAAGTGCTGGAATCGCTGAAGGACAAAGAACGGCGCGAAAGAGAAAAAGCGGCGATCGCCGCGGCGGCTGCTCCTCCTGGGAATAAAGGTGGAGGTGCTGGTGGAAAGGGGGCTGGGAAGGCATCTCCGGGCGGCGGGTCCACCGGCAACAATTCCCCCGGCGACTTATCTGGACCCCCGGCGTCGCCCGGAGGGGGCTTCGCGAGTTTGCAGAGCCAAATCCCGGTGTACCCGCCCATCAGACCAAAGCGGCGGAAAAAGCGGTACGACGAGGACGGCAACTTGATTTCGCCCACGAAGGACGAGGAGGACGAACAAGAACTCGAGTTCGATCCGAGCAAACCTTCGGCGACGGAGGAAGCGGCCATGCAGGACTTGTTGATCAAAGACGACACGGGCAGGAATCCCGTGGAGTGGGTGCGGCACTGGGGAAAACTGAGTCAGTGGAAGAAGTGGAGCGAAACCGTGGAAAGTTTGCTCATGGAGTACGGACACCCGAAGGAGTGGAGCGTGGAACTGCGCCGGGTGGGGCTGCGCGGAGACAAACTGCCGTTCAAGGATCCGAAGTATTCTTGTTCTGAAAAATGCTTCCGCGATAGTTTTCGTTTAAGTAGACTGCACTTCCATTGTTTCGATACCACTAAAATAAAGGTTCGCCGTGATCCTTGACTATGAGGAACTGCGCAACGAGCAGATCGTTGAAATGCTGCAGCCGTTGGAAGCGACGGAATGCGACTCCGACTCGGAAATCCCGGACGTCGAGTCCGAAGCTGGCGGTGCCGGCAAGGATGGGTCAAGGTCCGGCGAGGACCAAGATTCGGAGGATGGCGCCGAAGAGGTGGAAAAGGATGGCGCGGGCCCAAGAGCTGAGGGTCGTGGCGCTCCGTCCAACAGCAACGACCAGCAGACTACGACGGCGGGAGCGGAAGAGGGGGAAGGAGCGAAAGCCGGTTCGAGAGGGGAAAGTGTCGTGGGGCCAAAGGCAGGTGCGCCTGGCGATCCGGACGGTGGAGCTGCAGCAGCGGATGGTGACAAGAAAAGCGCGGCGTCGGGAGCTGCAGACAAGAAGGAGAAGGAGAAAGGCAAGGTGGACAAAAAGGGAGGCAAGCAGGACAAAGGAAAAGACAAGAAAGGCGACAAAAAGAAGGAAATCGTGCGCAAGGATTCGACTGGCAGCGCGCGAGACGGATCGTCGGAGGTCGGAAGCCCGAAGGCCGCGCCGATAGTTCCGCAGATTGTAGAAGAGGAAATAGAAGTATTTCTATGAATCGTGCTGCTGTTGAAACTCTTTTTGTTGTAAAATACTGCGACGCGTTGGTTTTTGGTGGACAACAAGGGAAGATGAAGAACATATGAATGTTGGTCCGAATTTCGATTTTTTCGACCGTGAACAATATTCGCAACAATGTTGCAGAATCAACTACAAGGAAGATGAATAAATCGAAATCGACGCAACAAGAAGAAAGCAGATAAGTCAACGGCCTGAGCGCGGCGCGGAACGGGACCGCGTCCGCTGACTAGAGTAGAAAAAGCGCAGCCCTGCGAATGCGAACTCGGATTTGATAATGCTATTTTCTACTTTGTTTTGCTTCCATCCTCGGTTGATCGTGACAAGAAAACCAACATTATTGTCTCTGTTGATCTCGAAAGGATTCAATCACTGGTCTTCTGTTGTTGGTCAACGAGCTTAGTTTTCATCTGTCCAGCACCTTTATGCCACGTCTTCGATGTTGCTTTGCGTGTTGTATCTCTATCCGCCTGACGAGATTGTCATTGTCATTGAGTGTCGGCCATATACAGGATCTCTTACTCCAGGTCTACGCTTTTTGTGTAGAAGTTGAAGTAATTACCAGGCGTTGGTAACCATGCATTGGGTCTTTCACGAATGCTGAATCTGTTGATACATGCGAGCCTTGTTTTCCCCCCATAACTACATCGATACTCATACCAATACCTCGTCTTGACATAAATTGAAACAAAACTACATGACCACGAAAATTAGGTTCGAAATCGAACGACTGGCTAAGGTTCTTTGCCGTGACTACAACTGAAACGCGCCGGATCTGTGATCTGTGACCGTGATCAGCTTCAGCACGCGGAAAAATCGTTCCTTGAGGCTTCACGAGATATCGATCACAGACGGATAGAATGGCACGGCCACGTCTAAGTGTTGCGACGGCAACCGGCACGGCGGTGTTTCGACATGCTGGCATTATCGCTCTCTCCACCTCCTCGGCCCCCTTTGCAGTGCAAGGAGCGGCCCCTACGCCCAGCATTGCTGCAAACAACGACGCGCCCACGCCGTCCGCTTCATCGACCTCACTAAGGCGTTCCGATGACTACGCCGCGACAGCGACCCTGCTGTCTTCGAAGCAGGCGTCAGCGCAAACGGGATGCAGCTGCGTTTGCAATGACAACCAGAACCATGCCGGGGTAGACGGCGCGACTGCGAGCTCCTCCGGCAGCGGGGGCGGAAATCTGTTCCGGACTTTCATGGAGCAGTCTAGGAGAACGTCAACAGCAACACAGCAGCGAACTAGGTCGGAAGAAGGAGGGCAGGAGGCAGCAGCGTTTGATGAGGGGGGGGCCCAGAAGGTAGCAAGCCGGCGTGGACTACGTGGACCTCACTATGGCGAGCAAGGTCCATATAGTACTGCAGAAACCGAGCTCCATCTCGACGAGCCGCACCTTCGAGTTCGACACGACGAACAAGTAGACGCGCTCAACCTGGTCGATATAAACTCCGACGAGGCCGCTGGCCATACGAGTGGGTGGTGGGCGGCCCTGACTGCGTGCATCCTCTGCGTGCTTATGGTGGTACCAGGTGGTAGGTGGCTACGTGGTAAGTTAAATTTTTTTGGGGCTCTTCGGGGTCCCCTTTGGTGGTGGTGGTTCTAGAAAGAAGAGGGCAAAGGCGGCTCTTTGCGGTTGGCAGGCCTGGCGCCGTTGCATCCTACAGCTGACAGGTGGAGTAAAGGAGTGCCATTCTACGCGCCGGCGCCGGGCGCCCTCTTTTGCCCTACTGCTTTCGTCAGGCTCTATCACCATTCTAGCCACTGGCTTGCCATGACTTACTCCGACTCCCTCTACTCGTACTCCCCCATAGCTCTAGTCGTGCCGCCTGTCTCTAGTCCCCAAAATTGGGCATCTCTGAAACCGCCCGGCGCTTCGCGCCGGGCCGTTCAGAGCGCCTTGACGCACTCGCCACCCGTGGCCAACAAGGCGGGGCCCGTTACAAAGTACTTACCAGCTATACCTACTTACCACCTGGTCCCTTCATAGTGCTCACGGCCGGCGTGATGTCTGGGCTCACCATGGGACTGGTTTCGCTGGATCCCTTCGACATGGAGCTGCTGATGTCGACGGACCCGAAAGACGTCGAGGACGCAGAGGAGCGACAAGAACTCCTGGTCGAGCAGACGAGCGCAACCGCAATCCTGCCGCTGGTCGTGGATCACCACAGGCTGCTGGTAAGTCTCTACATTGAATGATTCTTGAACAAAAATAGCTTAAACTTTTACTCTTTCGAGCTGTTCAGTCGTTGCAAATTGCATACTTATACAACTCCTCAGGTCACTCTGCTCCTGATGAACGCGATTGCTGCGGAGTCCCTCCCGCTCGCGCTCGACCGACTCGGGCTTCCGCACTGGGCGACCATCATGATCTCGGTTCTCGGCGTGCTCATTTTCGGTGAGATCCTGCCGTCCTCGATTTTCACGGGGCCGAAGCAGCTGGAAATCGCGAGCTTCTTCGTGCCGTTCGTGAGTCTGCTGGAAACGCTCGTCGGCGTCCTTGTGATTCCGATCGCGCGGCTCTTAGACGCGGTGCTGGGCAAGGAGCACAAAGGCCGGTATACTTCGCATACGCATTTCACTTTGTCTTGTGCCCGCACTGCGTTTGGGTGGCCGATCATGGCGCGTCCGAACACTTTGAAAGCCTGTACACCCGAAAGGGAAAGAGATTGATAGAGATAGACTACGTTAATACGACGTAAGCAGCAAATCAATCTTAAATTCTTAAACAGCTACAACAAGGGCGAGCTGAAGGCGTTGATCAATCTGCAGCTTCGCGAGCACCAGCAGTCCCCGACCGGGCTGATTCCGGACGAGATCCGCATGATGACTGGCGCGATGGAGCTTTCGCGTAAGACCGTCGCGGACGTGATGGTTCCTCTGAATGAGGTGTACATGCTCCCCACCTCTACCGAGCTGAACATGGAGACCATGGCGACTATTGTCGGGAAGGGCCACTCGCGGTTGCCCATCTTCAACCAGCACCCGCACGACATCCGCGGCTTCCTGCTGGTGAAGAACATGATCGTCGTGAACCCGGGCGACAAACGCAAACTGGAAGGGTTGGGGCTGCGAAAACCGTTGGTGGTGACGCTGGACGACCCGCTCCTAGACCTCTTGACGGAGTTCCAGAAGGGGAAATCGCACATGGCCATCGTGACCAACCGCCCGGATCTGGTGAAGCGCGCGTGGGCGACGGACCGCCAAATCCCGGTGAACGTGCACATGGCGGGGATAGTTACGCTGGAAGACGTGATCGAAAACCTGATCGGCGACGACATCCGCGACGAAAGCGGAGCGGGGGAAGCGGGCGTGCGCGAACAACTCCGGAAGCTGATCTTCAAGTCGAAACGAGTCGCAAGGGTGAAGGTACTACTCATGGTCGTGTCATTCATGACTCCTGATGCACAAGCGCATACAGCGCATGCAGATACGATACTCTACAACACTGGTGACTGCAAAAGGCTCATCAAGTTCAAGTTTTAAGTTTACTCACTTTACTCCTAAATACGCACAAACTAGTTTTTCGTCGTATTCGCGAACATTGCAGCCAAACAAATTTCGCAGGAAGTGACGGAGCTCGCCAAGCGTATGTTCTTGAAGCGCACTGCTTCGGTGCAGCGGCGGCGTTCGTCACTAGGGCCCGGCTCGCTGGAGGCGTCGCCGGTGGCAGGAGCGAACGTTCGGCGGCAGGGCCCGGGTTCTTTGCCCCCGGGATCGCTCTCTCAGGGCTCCAACAAAGCTCCCGCTTTCCCCTACCAGCCGCCCGTTCCGGGCGGCCAACAAGGTTCCGTGTCGCAAAATCTGCAAGTACCGGGAGGAGCAAGTACCGCGATTCTTCCCCCGCATCCCGATCGAGCTAGCGTCGACCGCGGCGACCTGACGCCGATGGGGACGGCGCGCGACGCTCCGCTGTCCGAGCAGCAGCTGAATCCCGCGATCGTGGCCCTCGCCGCGAGTTCCCCTGGGGCTGCGGATCGCATGCGGACAACAGCTCCCGCAGCAACTACAGCTGCGATGCCGCGAGGACCACAAGCCGGGGGCGCCGTGGCGACGATGCTACGAGAATCAAAAGTACCGGCAAATTTCCCGACGCACCTGACGCAGGCGTTGCTGCAGACGCGCGATAAACTGGCAGAGGACCGAAAGTCACGGGTTGGCGGGGGGAGCGGCGGAACTGCCGCGGGAGTCGAAATGACAAGCGGTGGAGCAGCGGGGCCGCCAAAGGGGGACGAGAAGACACCGTAAAAACGACGCCGGTGATGTGCTGTGCGCGAGTCCGAGTGCGCTGCTGTTAGTTTGGTTCATTGCAGACATTAATGGAGAAAGCGTCAGTACGAAGACGCAGGTAGATTCACCCGAATGGGATTGGAAATGTGACGTAGAAGATCTACCTGTGATGGCTTGCATCGAGGCCGCCTGCCCTGATGGAAAGCGGCGAGACACGACAACGCCACGACGTCGAACGAACACAACACGGTTGCGGAAATTAAGCCTAACTTGTCTTTACCCCACTTTCTAATTTCGATTTTGGAGTCCGATTCCCCAGTAAAATCGGCCCTTAGCGACCCAGTCACAGACGCAGACGCGATCTACAACCAATCCAATTCGGCGCTAAAACATGCGACCAACCGCGATGAGGACCTCCCATGGCGGCCTACAATATGCAGATAGCGAACATGCATTTACGACGGATTTATGAAATGCGTCTCTGTGGTTGCGATGTCGCCGCCGCAATTAATTTTATTTAATCCACCTCCAGCAGAGCTGCAGGTAGTCGACCCGAACTTTATCGGCGTTTTTCGTTGGGTCGGAGAAGTAGAATGTAAAACTTTTTCGAGGAGCGACGTTTTCGTGAGCGACACAGAAACTATGAGGGTAGCGACCCACGAGTGCAAACCGCCAGGTCCACTCTGGCCAAATCGAGGCAGAAAAATCGCAAAGAAACGGAAAAAAAAACAGCTGCGTCATCTTCTCGATGAAGGCCCAAGCCGGCATGATCGCTACAACAGCTCGCGACTCAACATTTCAACATAGATATCGTGGGCCTACACTATCGGCCGGTGCCGTTCACAGCTTGTTCGCAGTTTATGCGCATTCAAGAGTGTCGTCCGCAACGATGAGTTGTTCTTGTTTCAGGATGTCTCAGAGTTCGTATTCCTCCTCGTCATCAAATGTGGGGGGTGGCCTCTCCCGGGCGTTGCCGGTCGCGCTGCCTTCGTCGAATACGCATGCGTCTCCTTCACCCGCGCCGCCGTCCTCCTACGCCCAGGCCCGCGGAGAGTTGGCGAGGAAATCCGCAGCCGTCACGTCGAAGCTGACGCAGAAGTACAACAATTTGCTTGCGAATCATGGGCCGCAGGAAACTAGAACGACGGAAACGGGCACGCGGCCGCCGAAGCGCCCACAAGGGCCCCCAAACATCAAGCGCAAACCCGTTTCTGTCGCGATGAGGAGTGTCGTGGACGATACTTCTCGACCTGGTGGTCCCCGTGGTCAGGATGTTGAACCCACCGAACAAGTGCAACACCCTGGTCAGGATCTTCCTGCTCATCAATCTTCCCCCGTTCCACCGAGTGCCAGCTTGTTTCATCTCCAGACCAACGTGAAACATCATCTTGTTGGTCGCGCTGCCGCTTCTACTAGCATGCTGGTGATGAGCAAAGACTCAGTCTTCTCCTCTGCGTCTGCCTCGTTGTCGTCACCGACCGACGTGTTCAGTGGGAGCGGAGGGATCATAGCCCACAGTCCGCCCCCGGCGGCAGCAGGTGTTAAGAAATTCTACTCACCGATGTTCCCCGGTGGCCTCGTGACCGCCACGTACGCGCAACGGCGGAGCGGGCAACAGCAGGACGAGACGGCCGCACAAGACTTAGACTACGCCAGGGCAGAACGGACGATCGAAGTCGGAAGAAGTGCGGGCGGCTCTACTTCTGGGTAAATTCAATTCGTAAAAAGATAGCTGCAGTAGCAGTCGTGGAGGTCTCCTAGAAGTCGTTCTGCTCGATGGATTCAAACTCAGTTGTGAGTATAGTCTTATCAATTTGGCTTTATCATGTTTATTTTTGATTACGTCTAGCTACTGCTACGTACTGCACATGTATGCCTGTTCGTCGGTCCTCGTGGTGCGATACTAGAGGCTTATGTTAACCACTTAAAGCTGCAGAAGAACCGACTATTGACTTTCCAACCGCGACCGACACCAGGACTGGCAGTCGCGAGCGCCACGAGGCTCCGAGAAGTAGTCAGTACGCGGTTGATCATAGCATGGTCACCTGCTTGCCCGGCGTAGCGGCGCAGGAGGTTCTTTCGCCGCCCTCGGGGGCCGCTCCCCGTCAGGGCCCGTTTCTCTTTGATTCGGAATCCGGCGGAGCAGGTCGAACAGTAGACCCTGCAGCAGCAGCTCAATCACACCCACATGCAGATGCACAGCCTCAGCCCCAGCCACAGCCGCAGAAGAGCACTAGAAGGGGAAGTGTTCTTTCCACGACCGCATCCTTCCTGCGACGGAGCACAATAGGCACCATTCGCCGCGGCCAAAAAATGCCTCCCGAGGTGGACACGATGAACAGTGAGATGAACGCGAAGGGGAACGCAAGCTACCTTCGCGACCGTGCGGTCGACCGTGCGGTCGCGGATAGTGGGGATGAAGAACCAAACCCAAACCCTGTACTCGCGGTGACGCGGTCGTTTTTGGACCGGGATCCAGCGCCGCCTACGGTGGTCGTGGCCGAGCCCTCTCTATCGAAGGATAGCGTGGCGGACTACATAGCGCAAAAAGAACGCGACCGGGAGCACGCGAAGCGCGAAGAAGAGCGAGCGAGGAAGGACCAAGCACGAGCGGCACACGCGGCGCACGTTGAATTGCAAAAGGCCGCTGCGCGCAAAGATCGGTACCACAGAGCTCCTTCCACCGCTGCGCCGGTGGCTGATACGTCGTTCGTTTTGAAGGTAACCGGGAAAGCGAATGCTTCCCCTTCGCCCGGAACAATCGATCCGCAGCCGGATGAAGGTCCTGATGTCGTGTCCACCGAACAGGGCCACGCAGAACCGCGCCAGTCCCCGTCAGCACAAGAAACTATGCCCCCACGACGTCGCACGACCACCAGACTCAAGACGATCATTTCTCCAGCATCGGACAAAATGAAGATGGAGAGCCCCGTTGACGCTTTGCAGCAGAAGTACGAGGCGGACGTCATGATCCTGCAGCACCGCGCCCGGCGGCAACAGGAGGCTCTGCAGCAGGAATTCGAGGCGAAAGCCGAACAGCACCGCCGCGAATTAGAGAAGCACCGAGCCTACCTGGAAGCCCAAACGAAGGCCGCGGCTGCACAGAGGGCCGAAGCACAAACGCAATGGCTGCGCGCCGCTGGAGGGGGCTCTCCACCGCCCGTCGCCTCTCCGGAAACCCTGAAGCTGCTGCGAATGGATCCCCTAGCAGAGATCGGCAGAGGCGTAAAGCCCCTGGCACAGGCGTGCAGGTCTGAAGTTGTGTCGGGGAAGCTTTCTCGAGGAGGTGAAGACGGAGACCGTGGTGCCCCGGCGATGGCAGGAGCAGCGGCGCAATCGGCCTCCAAGGAAACGGTCCCGCCGGACGATCCCGTCGGCTCCCCCCCACCAGATAACTTCGTCGGGTCGCTGATCGTGCAACGGAGTGCAAGAGAAAGCACAGGGGCAGCGGGTACCACCTCTACCCTGATGGGTTCGTTTGTGCTCCCACCTGGGACCACGCCGACGGACGCCGACGTTGTTCCACCAGCCGCGCGAACTGCTCGGGACATCGCGAGTAGCCAACGATCCGCGGCCGCCCGCGAAGCGCTCCTCGGCAACGGATGGGGAGGCGGACTCCCCAGCCACAAGCCGGCGGGCGGCAGCGCCGTGATCCCGCGACAGTACCACGTCAACCTCGACCGGAGTGGATCTGCCTCCGCTGCTGTTCCGGCTCCATCTAGTACTATTCCAATCTCGTCAATACCGATGTCCGTGGTACCCGCCGGCGGCGAGGCAGGTGAGGGCCCGCTTCTGAGTATTCTCCACCCCGACCGGGTGCGCCCAGCCACACTGAACTCAACGATGAATCTTGTCCGCTCCCGGTCCGTCGACGTGTCCTCGTCTTCTTGTAGCAGGCGGATGTCGCTGCTGCGTCTTCCGGAAGGCGCTCTCAAGATCCAGCCGGTGGCGATTTCCACGCCGCGGTTGGACAAGGACTCCTTCGTCCAGCCGACGTGGCCTTTCGTGAACGTCGCGGGGGGTAATCTGACGGCGACGATGCAGAGGTCAGCGTCACTGTCAAAGTCGTCGTCGGAGTCGGGGATCGGAGCAGGCGTCGGGGTGCGGCGGGTGCTCACGAGAACCACGATTCGAGAGTCAAATCTGGGAAGCACTAGCACGGCCCCTGCCGCGCGGCGTTATAAAGAGCACACCTTCTCGTCGCAGCAGAAGGGTGCGACGCCAAACGTCGTGCTCACGACCGTCACTGCGGGAGCCTCGCACGAAGATGCTGAGCCAAAACAGGAGCAATTAAGTGAAAGCGCGACTACCCTTCTTCATCCTCCAACAACATCGCAAACCGATGCTCCTAATGCACCAGCGGCTACCACGACGAGCGCGAGTGCGGGCTCAAGGTTCCTTCAGCCCGCGGGGGCTCCTTCTCCAGCGCCTGCGCCTCCTCCGGCTGCTCCTACTACACTAACACTTCCTCCAGAAAACTACAATCTCCTCACCGAAGAGCAGCGCATCCAGCTGCTCCGGCAAACCGCGGAGCGGGAGTTTCACAGCTTCCACAATGCGGAGGCGACAAATCCTAACCTGACGCGCGGCTTGTTCGGCACTCCGGCGAACCGGAACTCAGTGCCGTACATGGCCGACAGCCTCCTGCTCAAGATCGAGGGCTACGACAACCTCCCCATGGACGGCTACTCAGAGATCACGTTCCAAAAGAAAACCACTACGAACAGCAGGATACTCACGGAGGAAGCGATCAGCATCCCGAATCTCCGGGGCGAATACGTGCGGATCATGGTGAAGCGCAGAGCAGCAGCCATCGGGGGATACGAGTGGTACCTAGGCTCGCGTCTACTTATTTGGCCGAGGATGTAGTTGTCGTTCCTTTCGGCTATAATGTCGTGCCGATTGACGCCGTGAAGTTTGCGTGTGAGTCAGCAGCCCTTCAGATGCGCATGGATGATCATGCCGCGGTCATGATGGCCGTGAGTAGCTCAAGAACCACCGCGGCGGCTGTAGCGCTTTGCTCGTGGTCTTGTGCTAATTGAAAGAATGGAATCAATCTAAGTAGTTTTTTCGTCTCTTGCTCTTCGTCAATCGGTGAACATCGACAGCAAAGAATTCCACCATCGACTTCTTCAGCTACTTTCCCATCAACTTCCTCGCGCAATTGAAGGCGAAGGAGAAGCGTGCCGACTTGTGGTTTGCGATGGCGACGTATCAGAAGACGAACACTCCCGACGCGACGTTCAGAGCGTGTCTGAAACACGGCATGCAGGTGAACTACCCGCGGATACGGGTGACGGCGGGCGAAGACCTGCAGTCCGTGCTGCAGTTCTACGAAAACCGTCTCGGCCTCCTGGAGACGGAAAAGTACTTCTTGGTGGAAGAATTGTACACGATGCTAAATCTGATGATGAAGTCGATATGATCCATGTCAGGAGCGATAAAGATTTTGCTTTAGCAGAAGTGAAGCACCAGAACCAAGAGCACTCTGTTTCCGTTTGTAACTAGTAAGCCTTCGCTCCAAGTGCTCCACCTCGTCCCATCGAGCCGTTTTTCTCGCGGAGGACTTCGAATTCGATGAAGCAATACGTACTCGGGAAAAACGAACTCTCACAGCCTCCAGCAGCGGGAGCAGTTGGTATCCCAGAAAGAGCAGTTGCAGAGTCTGACATCCATCAAGCAGGTCGTGATGTCACCGAGCTACTCGGAATCCGTACGGACCGTCGAGGTCCGCTCGCCCCGACCGCGAAGAAATCCGTCCCCGGCCCTGCGACTAAAAGTCGCTCCGGAGTCCGAAGACGTAGCGCTAGGTACGTAGTGGAAAATAAAATGCAAAATCAAATGGTGTAGCACTCACGCACGTCGTGATTTTTTTGGAATGGTATGCTGGGTATAGGATCATTCAATCCCACAATTTTAACAGTCGTGGAAACGTCCAGACCGCAAGGCGCCAGTGGCAGTGCGAAGAAAAAAGCATTCGGGGCTGGCAAGTCGTCGGCAACACCAACAGTGAAGCCGGCACCCGCTCCGGCTTCGGCCGCGGAACAGGCGATGAGCTTGGCTGCAAATGCCAAGCCTACTTTCGCTTTTGCGCCGACGCCCCCTGAATTCGCCTCGACTCCTGATCGTGAAGAAGAACGAGCTGATCTTCATCCACAGAACCCTGTGGTCGTGAACGATGCTGAGGCAGCAGCCGCGGCACCCGCACGCGACGAGGAGGACGAGGACGAGCCTGATTTTTCCGCGGTTGAGAACACGCGGGCTCCGTCATCGTCCAGCAGCAGCAGTGCGGAAAGGGAAGCCCCCGCAGCTTCGGACGTTGTCCACTTGCCTTTTAACGACACCCAAAGCAGTTCCTCGTCGTCTTCGAACAAGGTCGGGGTGATCGAGGTGGAGCAAACTGCGCAGCCCGCACCCCCACCGCCCTCCACGTCGTCGTGGTCACCCAGCGCCGGCGGAAGCAAGGCTTTCCTTCACTTCTACCCAGAAGCGCGGATGGCGATCGGCGTCGTCGAGGCGCCGCACCTGGAAGAGGAAACGGCCGCGAACGGGGAGCAGGTCGTGCAGGAAGAAAAGTATCAATCTGGTGGAGACGCGGAAGACTCTTCGCCCGGCTTGCTCGTCGGGGTACAAGAACCAGCTCCGTTTCCTCCGTCGGAGGAGCAGGAAGTGACACGTGCTTCACCTGCAGAAGAAACCGAGTTGCCCAGCACAAGTCGGAAGATTTTGTCCCGCAAAATCGCCGCCGGTATGTGCGCTGCTCGAGGTTCCCTACTTGCACGCGGAGAGGCAGAAGGAGCAGAACTGGAGCAGACTCGTCGTCGTCAACAACAATTGGTAGTAGAAATTCAAGCTGGGCGAGAGCACGAAGAGGTGGTGGATGAGGAAGAGGATTACGACGCGCACGACCACGACGAGGAGAAAAGGCGTCCTCCGGAAGAGTCAGATGACTGTCCTTCTGCTGAGCAACAATCCCCGTCGCCAGTTCCTCAGACGCGGTGCTCGCCTGGTGCGCCATCGCCATTGGTTAGAGTGGACAACGCCCAGCAGCATGAGGAGCTCGAGCTCCAAGTGGAGGAGGCGGTGGCGGAGCTGGAGCAAAAGGAGCAGATCGCGGCCGAAGAAGAAGAAGAGGAGGTCCTCGAGGCAGTGGTGGTCGGCGCTGATGACTTTGATGATGATGTTGATCACATCGAGGACGTAGATGACGCTGAGCACAAAATGCTGCAGTTGCAGGCACAGAGTCCAGATGACGGCGCATCGCCGTCGGCTACAGCTCCGCGCGCGTTCCTT
>RXOD01003970.1:0-33957 GCA_005223375.1 Amoebophrya sp. AT5.2 | reverse complement strand
GGAGCTGCGGCAGGAGTCGGCGGCGACGGCGCAGGAGCGGCCAACCCACAGCCGCAGGGGAACGACAACGCTCCCGGTGGAGCCGTCCCAGGTGGTTTGGATCTCACTGGAGCGGCAGGAACCAAGACAAAGACTGTGGTCCGCGACGGCATTCACAAGAAGGCGCAAGAGGTGAAGTTCGTGAACGAACTGTTCCTAGCTGTCAACGACCCGGACGTGGAGATGGGGGCGCTGTGTTATGCGCGAATCAGTCGCCCGGTCACCTTTCAGCACGGCTGCCTCGTTGGGTTGACCAGCGCGAACATCGAAGCCCGCAGCGCGATGATCCGGCTCCCGGTGATATGCATGCATGAGATAGGAGCAAACGCGATGCATTCGCCGTACTCCAGGGCGCTGCAGTTGTTTGCTGATACAAACGCGACGAAAATCGCGAGGCGCATCGGCTCCATGGCGACGGAAGTCTTTGCCGCGCTCGCGAAACTGCACATGGCGAACAACGCCCAGTACCAACGCATCTTGCAGTATGGGTCAAGCAGCGTCTTCGAGCTGGGAATCAAAGACGTCCTCCTGCAGCAGGACACGCTGCCGCCGCCGGTGAAGTGGTTGGTGGAGAACGTCCGCAAGTTCTCCTTGACGCCGCAGCTGTGGGGGTGGAACGATGGCAAGGAAGTGCCCGCGGTGTACTCCCTTGACTTCTGGGATGAGAACAAGGCGGACATGGGGACGGCTTCCCGGCAGAGGATGGCGCCTGCGCCGACCACCATGGGCAAGCGCATTCCGCGAATTTCCGTCCGTGACTGGGAGACGCTGGTGTTCGACGAGTGCAAAGCTGCGTACGAGGAGGGGGACGGTGCGTTCGAGCCGGCGCGGAAATTCGTGAAATATTTGCTCTCCAGCCCGAACTACTACATTCTCAAGGAATTTCGGAAGCGTGCGCAGATGGACTCCGACCCGGACGACCTGCTGAATTTCTTGAGCGAAATCCTGGACGTGAGGATTTTGAGCACTCGGGACATTGAGGTCACCGGGAAGAAGATCAACAACGCGTCAAAGGCAGCAAATTACGAGGGAGTTCTGCAGGGGGTATCGCTTTTTGAAATATGCACGGATGCTTTTGAAGTATGTACTTTCCGTAGCTCAGAGAGGGTCTCGTGATATGGCTTCTACCGGATGCGCTACGGCATGGAGTCGAATAAAAATACAGCACTGCCCCTTCTACGCTACCGCGCCGCTGGCTCCCACCTTCTTGCCGATGATGGACATAACGAAGCCTGAGGCGGGCGCTGACGAGAACTCCAAGAAGGAGCCGCTGGGGGTCCGCAGTTCCTGGTCGTGTTTGGATGGTCGGGAACCGTTCCCCGAGGGCACGGACGCGGAGACCATCTTCGGGATGACGACGATGGAGGAGATTTTCCAGCCGCTCCCCGACCCCATCGCGCTGGACAACTGGCTGAGGGACAAGATCGCCGAGCACAGCGGCACGAATGCCGGCGCGGACTTGAGCGCATTTCTTCAGAACGCATACGAGTCGGCGGTCGAACACTTCAACAACTGCCCTGCGCCGAACTGGAAAACCGTCCAGGCACATCTTCGGGGCACGATGGCCCTTGCGAAAGATGACTACGAAATGAGCCAAGAGGACCTCCGAAAAATGGCCGAAGCGAAATTCAACATCGACTTCATGTGGCGGGTGGTGATCGCGGAGAGCGTCCTGTTCGAGCACCGGCGCAAGTTCCGGGCGAAGAGTCGCTCCTTCGCTACCGAAATCGCAATCGGAAGCGTGCAGTGCAGCATCTTGCGGGGAGTGTATGAACGCCTCAAAGCTGACGACGTGCCCCCGATTCTACGCGTCGAAGACATTGGCTCGCAGGTCTTCTTTTACCAGGTGCTCGACGTCCTCAGTTCGATGGGGGTGCTCCTAGTGTTGGAGATGGAGATGGTCGAAGTGTTGAAGGCGATGGATGACTTAAAGTGGCGAACACTTTATCACCAGCGGAGGAGGGCGGCTGACGCCAAGGCGAAGGCGGATGGAGGTGAGAGGGCCGACCCCGCCGCACTGGACCTTCCTACGCTCGACGACGCCGGCTTCAACACGGACATCACCTTCAAGCAGCCTGGTATATAGTATGGTCGTGATTCTATCGCGTATATCTCTGCGCGACATTGTGCTTGATGTTTTGGCGTGTTCTGGGATGCGTTCTACCGCGAAGACCACACGTATGCAGCAGCTGCACTCCAGACGATGTAGGAGATCTAGTATGTGTTTCTAGTATGCATCTGAAGTATGCGCGTTTCGTAGATCTGAACTCGTTCCATTTTACTCCGCAGCCTTTCCCCCGACGGATTGCAAGACAGCTTTCATCATGCCCCGGCCGGGCAGCTTCAACCATGCGTGCTCGAAGACGCAGAAGACGTTCTATCTGAATTACCCGACTGGCGTCGGAAGTTACAGCTTGCCGCTGCAGGCCGGGGCCGGGATGACGGATGGCTCGCGCATCAAGTTCCACCTGATGCAGTCGGCATTCATGGGCTTGCACAGCGACGAATCGACGGAGTCGATACACGTCTGCGAGGCGCAGCATGTGAGTGCTGGCGGAAAGTTTAACTTGATCCAGGTCGATGGCGCGGAGAAGTCGTTCAAAACCATTCTGGGGGCTGGTGTAGCGATGGGATTCGGAGTACGGGACAAATGGATCCAGAAGGCGGAGGAGAGCTCGTCGGGGGCGGCTGACGTCCAGGAAATAGTCGGCCATCTTCTTCGTGAAAGTCCGAGACTATTCCACCGGCTGAACTCCGCCGAGGCGCCGGCGGACTGGTGCATCGGTGATGACATTGCCAAGTACAAAAGGCATCTGAATAACCTCGCGGCGGCTACGAAGCCAAAGGCCGACGACCTCAAAGAGGTGGACGGGGAGGTGGACCTGCAGGAATTCAACCGACAGTGGGAACAGATGGTAATGGCGCTTGCTTTTCTCGTATGTTGCTGCTGATCCATATGCCCTTGCTTTCGTATGCATTCCAAAACGTCTCCAGGCAGCGCGAAAGGACGTAGCGGACGCGGCGCAGGGTATGGATGAGGGCGTGCACATGATGGATGTGGACGAGCCCGAGTCGGGAAATGGGATTCAGCCAGGGGCAGCAGTGCGCGGCACGGACGATGACATATTTGAAGACGAGCTGCCGCGGCAGCGCCCGGAGCGACTCCTGCCGGCTGACGACGAGGACGCGTTCATCGGAGGTGCGCGCCCAGGCGCGTCGAGCCGGGTCCGACCGCAGTCGTTGCTTCAGAGCGGAAACTACATTTCAACGAGTGCGACTGGCGTTGCGGGTCCATCCGAGGAGGACAAGCCTTTGCGATCCCGCAGTCCGCGACGCGAGGCCTTCATCTTTCCAGGATCGCAGGAGGCTATACTCATCGGCAACCGCGACGGCGATGGGCTGGATGAGCCCGCTTTCGACGTGCAGCAGGTACTACAACAAGGCATCGAGGACGGGGCGGACCTGCGCAAAGTGGCCGCTTTCGGGGACGACGTGTCCACCCACCTCCACGTGCGTGATGATCCGGCAAAACCCGAGGTGGAGAATCTCGATGAGGACTTACTGAGCGACAATCTGCACAAGCGCAGCGGATTGCACAGCGACATCGGGCGCATGTGTATGTACGCTGGCCGGCCGAAGCTGGAGGCCCGCCAATACACGGAGATTCTGTACTGCCTGGTGTGGGGAGGACAGAAGCCGGCGAAAATTGATCTCATCAAAAGGGGGCTCTATCCAGCTTCGAAAAACAGCAAGGGAAGTATGGTCATCACGTCTACGATGCAGAAGACATGCCAGGAGTACTTGATGGAGATCCAGAACATGATCGCGAAGGACGTCGACGCGCTGCTGACCAGCAAGGACCAGGTTGCGAGGGACCGGGTCAAGAAGACGGCGCCAGTGACCCAGGCGCCGCGCAAGCCGTCGGCTAAGCAGCTGGCGAAGAACATGGAGAAAGCCGTGTCCAAGGCCAGAGGAGCAAGGCAGGCGCTCGGGGGGAACGCGCACCCTTTCGTGGTCGACCCGGAAGGAGGCGCGTGCGAGGTATTGCTTGCGC
Source organism: Amoebophrya sp. AT5.2 (assembly GCA_005223375.1). Lineage (NCBI taxonomy): Eukaryota > Dinophyceae > Syndiniales > Amoebophryaceae > Amoebophrya > Amoebophrya sp. AT5.2. The sequence continues at coordinate 29,864 of RXOD01003970.1, read as the reverse complement.
TGCTTTCTGGTTTCAGATGCGTACTGCTCCGCATCGTCTATGTCGACATGTGGCTGTGCCTTTCGCTATGTATTTTTCTCGTATGCGTTGACACGTCCACGCAAGTACATACGAGAAGACCTCTGCACGGCCGCGGCCGCTTTCGTATGCCATATGAAATCCCTCAACAAACCAGGACGAAGTGTCGGTCCACAGCGACTACAGCGACCCTTTCGCAGACGTGGACGAGGACCACCGAGAGTACGCAGAGGTGGACCGCGAAGCCGCGCAGAACGAGTACGCGGACGAGCTGCGGAAGAAATACACGAACAAGTCCGGCAACTTGGGCGTGGAGTACCAAGAGATCGTGTCGCGTTTCCCCGTCGAGATGGACCTCATTGCGCTGCAGGCCGAGCACGGCAACACGACGCTTCGCATCAAATGCAGTTCTTGCGGCTTGCATCTCCTCGACACGAAACGCATCTTCTGTGGACAGCAGAAGGTGCCGCGGCTGCAAGCAAGCTACGCGGACGACTCGAAGACGACCATGTGCCGGATGCTGGGGCCGCACTCCCATATGAAGCGCGGAGGCGATCAAACTGCTCCCCGGTGTTTCTGTGGATACTGGGTGAGCGGATACCTGTGCAGCGACAAGGAGGGAAAGTACTTGGCGGCGCCGGAGCAATACTGGCGCTGCGCGAGCAAGTTCTTAGAGTGGCGCGCCCGCGAATCGGAGAAGGTTTGCAAATGCAAGCCGCCGATCGACAACGTGAAGAAAATCAAGTGCGTCGCGCCGTCGAAGACATTCGGAAAGCTGTTCAAGAGGGATGACAAACTGCCGAAGCCTGTCAGTCTGCTCGCAGATGACGGCGACCTAATGTAGAGCGATCCAGTGCAGGCCGTTGCACTTGGCAGCGCTACGTGGGACACCTGATATTATTTTGAAATATGCATAGTTATTCTCGATCAAAAAAAACAATAAAGCGCTCTTTCATCATACGAGTATCTGTGTAATCACTGGGGTCGTTCGATTGTCATATGATGCCGCGGAATTTCTACTGTCTTCGCGGACAAGGAGGCGTTGTCGTTTCTCGTATCCGCTTGTACCTGGAACAAATGTGAATTGATGACTTTTACTGTGCGTTAAGTTTGTTGCTCTAGCACTCCGACCATACGACTTACCAACTGATATGCGATCGCTACTTGATATATGATATGAGGGCTAGCTGGGAGTCTTGCGGAGGCTGCAGCTGCGGCCGTGGTGCAAAGTGTGCGCCGTTTGCGCTCTTGAATCAGATGGCGGCGCGCGCGAATTCTTGGCAGCGTTTGCGCCAGTACCTTGCGGGCGGAGTCCTCTTTCCGCTTTCTGTGCTGGCTTTCTCAGCGAAAGAACCCTGGCGGGCCCCACGCCGACCCCCGGGAGTGGAGTATGGCGGGCATATCTATTCAAATGCAGCGCGGTGCGACCCCTGCGCGAGTGGGTTGCGCCGCGCGCCGCCTCTGCCTCCTATTGGCGATTCTTCTCGTATGCCGATGGCGCACTTATCCGCGCGGCGCACCGCGGACGCTAGCAGCCGCTCCAGGCTCGCCCATTTGTATCAATGGGCCAGAGATAGGGGCGGAGCAGCTGCGGACCTTGCAGTCACGGGCCCGACGCTCGAACATCACGCGCGAGCGGTGTCTTGGGTTCTCGCATGCGTGCGAGCCCTGGAGGCTATCCAAGATGGCCAGGATAGCGCTGGCCTTTCGTATGCTTCTGGTTTGTGCAGTTCTCGAGGGGGTTCCAGGGCGCCTGTCAGTGGCGGTCTGCGCGTATGGGTGGCGCCGGTATTCTCGTATCACCACAGCCGCGGAACATCCGCGCGAAAGGATCCGCAGCGCAGCGCATCGCAAGACTCACGGCCATCGATAGCATTTAATCTCCCGATGGGAAAGCAGATCATGACTAGAGTTTGGAACGCATGCACCTATGGATAGTTTTTGGCGTTGCCATTTCTTACGAAAGACAGGGGGCACAACCTAGGGCCCAGCTTCTCAGCACGTACAAATAGGCTCGATTCGCATACTTCTACGGCATATCGCAAAAAAGTACAGGGTAAAACATATGCAGAAAGCATATCCATAGGCAACTACTTCGGCTGGCCTTCTCGTATGATCCTCGAGTAGGTCGCTCCGAGCCCGAACCTTTTTTAACGTTTAAGGAGCAGGTTTCCGCTGCGAGTCTCTCACGATCCCACCGCGCAAAAGCGCAAACTAGGGAGGCTCGTGTTCTGTCATCTGCGCGCTCACGACTCTGCTGCTCTCATATGGTGCTTCACTCGGGGTCACGGCATCGAAGGTGGTCGGTCTGTCTCTTGCTGCACCACTACAAAGCATGCCGCTGACAGATGCTCGTCGCGTAAAGCGCTATCATATGCCAAACAAATATCCTCGGCATCGTGTGAGATCATGGACGTGCCTCGCGATCAGTTTGAAATATGGTCGCAAGTCGTATGTGCGTGGCGGGGCTCAGATGGTGGCTGGTCTTCGATGATCTTGCTGGTGCCTATTCTCGTATGTCAGTCCGCGATGATCAGCAGTCGGACCACGCCGTGCCCCCTTGATGCGTGACCCGTTGAACTATGCTACTAAAGTATAAAAAAATTTGAAAAGTGTCCGGTTCTAATATGCTTTTGAAATATGCATTTTCCGTAGCTCTAAATCAAGTCGGTGCGGATCGGCGCAGCGGACCGGCGGCAGCTGACGAGCAACCCGCGATCGATCCGGCAGAGCGGACATCCCGTGGAGGAGTCCCACGGGCTGAACCGAAGACGAACGTTGCTCGGCCCCGCCACGGTGTGGGCCGACAACGTGAATCCGCACCCCTGCGGCAGCCGCAAGATGGTGGAGCGCGCGGCCGTGGATTATGGTGGGACCAGGTGATACTAAAGCGGCTAAGTGATAGTGGGTCCTTTATTTCGTGCAGACGGAGAGAGGTCTGCAGTAGGTGTAGACATGCAGCGGGTCCTTTCCGCGGCCTGATCGGCAGGCCTTGTACCTCTGCAGCCTACAGCTGGCAATAGATCGCGACTTTGCTCCTGGGCTCCCTCTTTTATCCCGGTCCGTCCCGCTTCCGGCCCTACTACCACGGTTTTCCACTATGACTGCCCCTTCCACGACCCTCCATCCCCCGAGGATTGCTTTTAGTCTCCACCACGACAATGGGGCATCGATCTCTCAAACTCCCCCAGAGCCCATCGTCATCGCGCCGGGTAGACTTGTGAGCGTCTTGGCGCAGAAGTCGCCCCCTAAGGCAATCCTCCACCCAAGGGGACCCATTGCAAAGTAAGTAAAGAAAGTCAACCTGGCCGCCCTTGCATATGGATCCGCTGGTGAAGCCGCTTGAGTACCGAAAGACGAGGGCGTCCGAGTACGACCACCCGATCTTCGAGGACCTGGACGTGGAGGTGGAGCGGAGCAAGGAGGAGAACGTGGAGGACTCGGATGATTTTTTTGAGTTTGTGAAGAAGAAGAAGGTGGACCCGCTGGAGAAGATCCGCGCGTGGAAGCCGAAACTCCCGAAGGAGTCGGAAGTGGACCCAGACGCGCCGAAGCTGCTCGACGGGCAGCTGATCAACAACATCCTCACCGGCTCGCACGAGACGACGGCGCCGCTGCGGGAAAACTGGCTCTACGACATGAACAAGATCAAACGGGGCTTCTTCAACGACGGCGACGTAAACCCGATAGTGGGGGACGTGAAAAACATGCTCTACCACGAGAAAACAAACGAAGCGCTCATCATGCTCAACTTCCTCGAAGACATGATCGACAGACAAAAAACAAACACGCTGCCCTTCAGGTACGAGAAGCTGCACTGACTGATATGCAATTTTTTTGATATTCGAATAGGATCTTCCAGGACGTCCACGTCGCTGGTGATACTCAAAGTCAAGTGCTCTGGCTCTGGGGCAGGCTCTCTGTCCGTTCACGTTCCCGTTCGGTTCAGTCCATTGGCTTTTATCTCTCCTGTTTCTCTACTCTTTGCGACCCGTCCCCTTCCACGCGGGCGTAACAAGCCCGCCTCAATCGATGATCACAGCCGTGTAGGTCGCACAACTTCAATCTTTCGGATCAGGTCTTTCGACAACCTGCACGTGGCGAAGAAGAACGAAGAGTTGTTCAAGTCGCAGGCGCAGAAGACGGAGGCCAAGAAGGTGAAGCGGATGATCGTGAAGGCGTGCGCGTTTCTCAGTTTGCGAGGGCTCCGGGACATCCTTCACGTCCAGGACGCGGAGTGGAACCAAGCAAGGCTGCCGCTCAGGTTGATCGACGTGAAGAAAGAGATCATGCAGTACCTTTCCGACGAGGCACGGGACCTCGAGCGCGCCTCCTTCTGGCGGTCCATGGCAGAAACCCAGCGTATGATCGACCACAAGCGGGTCACAAGCTACCCGGCGAAACACGAAACGCTGCCGAGAATGGACATCGGACTCGCGCCATACAAGATGTGGTACCGCTGCTGTTTTTCAATGAATATGATATTTCTGCGGCTCGCGCTCGCTTTTGAAGAATCAATTATGAATTTGTGCCGGAAGATCTCTATCATGCGGATCTATCTTTCACTTCCTTGGTTGGTGGAGATCATCTTCTATGGAGAAGTTGTTCTTTTTTCATTTTCTGATAGTTAGCGTCGACCAAGATAGATTGATAGATACTGTTTGATGATTTTGAACGAAACCTCGATGATCTCGAAGGTACGCGCGATCTATGTCTCCGGACCGCAACCGCATGGAGGCGAGCGCAAGAAGCATGCAGAAGGAAAAGAAAGCAGCGTTGAAAGCCCAGCGACGGGGCGTCGGTGCGTCGGGACGAAAGGACGACAGCCTCGACCAGCTCTTCACGGAATTCGACAAGAAGACCGCAATGCGAGGATGAAGCGGGGCGCGCGCTAGCTTTCCCATGCTGCATCGAATTCAGGCTTAGCTACCGGAAAATACATCATCATCATTCGGAAGAAAACTAAAAGTAAGAACCAGAATGCATCAGCATCATGACCAGCGCCAGCTTTTGCGAGCTAAAATTTATTCAAATGGTCAACGTCCTCCTCGACACGAACTACAAACATTATCCACGTACTGCAGGAGAGGCTACGCCGGTTCTCTGGCTCGCATATGTGCAACCGTAAGCTGCATGCCAACTGTAGTTGTACTTGTACTCGTTTGATTAGATTATCCTTTATCTAGGTGAGAGCGTTTTATATGGACATTGAAACAGATTCTTTTTCCGATAGAGAAGTAGATACCAGGAGATGCAGAAGTCGATAAATGCAGATGGCCCGCCTTCTCCAGGGTGTTGGGGCACTTATAAATATTTATATGACGTACATATCGTATCCGTGGGTGCCTGGCCGTGGGCGTGGCCTTCTGATTTTGCTTGTGCGCCACACATCACCAGCTCACGTCAAATATTCTTTCACGTGCAGCGACAAAACCACTGTACACTACTGTTGAAGAACTCATCCATCGATAAACTAGACTCACTCACGCTGATGTAATTCAACCTCGTCGCAGGACTTTGTCGATCTGGATCGTAGGGAAAGACATAAAGGTAAGGAATCCGGTGCACATGATGCCTCTCGGCTCTCCGCTGCTGGGAGGCGTGTAGTTTTGTGCTACATGATGTGACATCGTGGCGCTGTAGCTGTTGAAGACATATGATAAAATGTGTTCTGCTCCTAGCATGGATGGTCACCTCCACCTCCAGGTCCAGGCTGGTGGGTGATACGCACACGTGGACGAGCGGACGAGGTGTCGCAAATTACTATACTTCAAACCAACTTTCTCTCTCGTCTCTTAGCAAGACACAGGTTGCGCATGCATGCGCGCGAACGGAGACGGAGCTAGAGTTGGTGGAGAGTGTTGTCAACGAAATAACGAAAAAGCAAGACCGAGATCGAAGCAAAACGCTGTTTTCTCTTTTTCTCTCGTATCCATGTGCTGGTACCCGCACTTCTGGCGTGGCTACCAGCACGGATACTGGTATTTCTTGTATCTGCTGCTCTAACAGGCATTCGTAGTTCCACAATCAGAACAATGACGTACTAACTAAACTAGTGTGCTGTGCATCTGCATCAGCATTACCAGAGAACAAGCAGAAGCTCGTGCTCGAGTGGTCCGAAATAAAGATGGAGGCTTTTATTTCCTCTGCCGCGAAGAGCGGCGTGGGGCTTGACCAGCTCGTGCTGCCGGAGTGGGGTCTCCCGAAGAAGGGCAAGGTCCGCGACATCTACTTCAAGGACGAGAACGTGATCATGATCACGAACGACCGCGTGTCGGCGTTCGATGTCGTGCTTCCGAACCTGATCCCGTTCAAGGGGGAAGTACTCAACTACATCTCCGAGTACATGTTCAAGCAGACGAGCGACATCGTGCCCAACGCGCTGGTGCAACCCTCCATAGACCCGAACATCGTGGTGCAGAAGAAGATGGAAAACCTGCAGATCGAGTGCATCGTGCGGGGCTACCTGTGGGGCTCGATGGCGGCGGCGTACGAGAAGGGGGAGCGGGCGTTTTGCGGGTTGGAAATCCCGGACGGCCTAATTCGCTACCAGAAGCTGCCGTCCGGGCCGATCTTCACGCCGACGACAAAGGCGGAAGTCGGACACGACGAGAATTTGACCTTCGCGGAGGTGGAAGAAATGGTGGGAAAAGACCTGGCGGCACAGGTACAGCGAGTAGAAGCCGCGGTTTGATGGTTGCGCATGTCTGTTCGAGGAGCTGCAGCAGGATGCCAACCTGCTGAACAATGCTGCTGAATTCATTGATGTCCCACAAAAGGCACATCAGTGCGTGATGTTCCACGTCTGCATTTGTTCAAAGAAACTCAACAAGAAACGCACACACAGGTTCGCGATCTGTCTTTCAAGTTGTTCGAGCGCGGCACGCAGAAGATGGCGGAGCGGGGCTTGATTTTGATCGACACCAAGTATGAGTTCGGCCTTGACCCGGTCACGAAACAGCTCCACGTGATTGACGAGGTGAACACTCCCGACTCCTCGCGGCTGTGCGAGGTGGAAGAGTACGAGAAGAAGTGGCCCAAAGTAGAGGCGGCCTACGCGGCACAGGATGGGGAGGTGGGGATGAAAAAGCCTGTGTCGGCCTTGCTGAAGCAGGACGCGTCCCTGAAGATCAAGGAATTTAGCAAGCAGTACGTCCGCGACACGTTGCTCGACATGGGCTTCACCGGCGAGGAGAAGGACATCTTTCTGTCCACCGAACAGGTCGCCGAGTGCGCGCAGCGATACGTGCAGGTCTGCGAGAAGATCACGGGACAGAAGTTCTTTGCCGGCATGGATTTCACCGCTCCTGGCGGCACTGGCTCGTCGTCGTCCACCACAGCGCAGCAGCTGTTCCTCGTCGACCCACGGCAGCGGTTGCTGCAGAACCTTGTGTCGAAAAGCTTGCTCTCTCCGGCGCTGGCATGCGTATTCGCGGGCTCGGACTCGGACAAGGCGCACATCGAGAAGTTGGAGAAGGAGTTCGCGGCGAAATCCGGCGGTAAGATCGCGACGCAGGTCCGGATCTGCTCGGCGCACAAGCAGCCGAAAAAACTGCAGGAGGTGCTGGAGTACTACAACACCTCGGACCAGGTGATCGCGATCGTTGCGTGCGCTGGTGGCACGGACGCGCTCTCGGGCACGGCCAGCTTCCTGTCGCGCTGGCCGGTGGTCAGCTGCCCGCCTGACGGGCTGGACAACAAAACGTGCGTGATCAACCCCCCCGGCTCCAGCAACGCCTTCGTCCCCAAAGTGGGCAACTCCGTGCGCTTCTGCCTGCAACTCCTGGCCGGGAAAAGCGCGGAGGTCGCGAGGTACTGTCAACTCGACGTCGTAGATTGGAAATCGAAATTGATCCGTGACATTGATGTCGTCCCGTTTTATTCGTTCCGCGGCACAAAGCAAGTCGAGCCTCGAAGCCCGCGTGAAGGCGAACGATCCATCGGCATCGCATCGGCATCGTCTTGAGTAGAAAAATAAAAATTTAGCAAGGGTTAGCGTTTTTAGGTACCCACAGAGCAGGGAGAGTTAGCGTACTTCCTTCGTGCCTGGTAGAAAGTGGGCGGGTGCGGTCGTTGTCACCAGTATAACGTAGGTATAGAAGGACCAACTGCAGCTCAAAATCAAAAACCTTCACAGCGCTCTTCTCTCCGAGAACGGCAAGAAGGTGAAATCTCTCGAGGCTGCTGACGCTCGGTATTCGCCCGGTTTTTACCCCGAACTCACCTCCGCCGGTGATGCGGACCCCGCCACCGTGATCAAAAACCAGGTCGTCGACAACGAATTTTTTGGCGGCACTTCGGCAGCCAGCTCGACGACCGCCGCAGCGTCCGCTTCCGAGGTCGAGATCGTCACTTCCGGCGCCCCGGCAGGAGAAGGTGCGGACAAGGAGTCTATGTACAAGAAGAAGATCCTGGACAGCTTTCTCCACAGGTGCGAAGTGGACGCGGTGTATCTTCCGGAGTACGGCGACGCGAAGAAGGGCAAGGTGCGGGACATCTACTTCCAGGACGACAAGGTGCTGATGATCACCAACGACCGCGTGTCGGCCTTCGACGTGATCCTCCCGAACTTGATCCCCTTCAAGGGCTACGTGCTCAACGCCATTTCGGAGTACATGATGGAGCAAACGGCGGACATCATCCCGAACGCATTGGTGTCCTCCCCCGACCCCCACGTGATGATTCAGAAACGCATGGAGAATTTGAAGGTCGAGTGCATCGTGCGGGGCTACCTATGGGGCTCCATGGCGGCGGCGTATGAGAAGGGCGAGCGGGTTTTCTGCGGGTTGGAAATCCCGGACGGCCTAATCCGCTACCAGAAGCTCCCCTCCGGGCCGATCTTCACGCCCACGACAAAAGCGGAAGTCGGGCACGACGAGAATTTGACCTTCGCGGAGGTGGAGGGGATGATCGGGAAGGATCTCGCCGCGAAGGTGCGCGACATTTCCTTCAAACTGTTCGCGCGCGGCACGGAGAAGATGGCGGAGCGCGGCTTGATTCTGATCGACACGAAGTACGAGTTTGGGCTCGATCCGGTCACCAAGGAGCTGTACGTGATCGACGAGGTGAACACGCCGGATTCCTCTCGGCTGTGCGGGGTGGAGGAGTACGACAAGAAGTTCGCGCAGCGGTTCCGAAACGGCGAAAAGCCGGAGAAGGTAAAGGAGTTCAGCAAGCAGTACGTGCGGGACTGTTTGCTGGACATGGGTTTCAAGCCGGAGGACGCGCTGAAGACGGAAAACAAAATCTTTTTGAACGAGAAACAGGTGGTGGAGTGCGCATTCCGGTACATCACTGTGTACGAGACGATCGTGGGCAAGGAGTTTCCCTTCGGGCTGTTTTCCTCGAGCGCGTCGACGTCTTCGTCCCCCTCGGGCGGGGGTGGGGGTGCTCGGATCGTGGCGAACCTGCAGAAGGCGAAACTGTTGTCGCCGGGAGTGGTGCTTCTGATGGCGGGCAGCGACTCGGACGCACCGCACCTAGCTAAGATCGAAGAAAACTGCAGGAAAGTCGGGATCCAAACAGTACACACACGCATCTGCTCGGCACACAAACAGCCAGGAAAGCTGCAAGACACGCTGGAAAAGTACTACTTCCTTGTGTAGTATGTACCTCCAACTGTAGTGAGAGTGATTATAAGAGGACCCGAGGCGAGTCGTGCTCGTGGTCGTGCGCATGCGCATGCGGTTTCTGGTATATTTGAATTTTTTCAGCTTGTCGTGGCCCTGGTGTATGTGTAGATGCGGCAAGAATTAGCACTACAGGCCAGGAGCGGCGCTAAAATCCTATGGCAGATGATGTGTTGAAGTTGACGGATAACAATAGGAATTGCGACGCTTATTCGATGCTGTTCCAAGAATACTACCATTGTGGGGCTTGCCGTTGCCCTTGCCACTGCTGTTGTGACTTTGACCGCGAAAGAAATCCGCAGCCACTCTTTCATACAACAAACCCCGTGGTCCAGGTACAACACCTCTGCCCAGATGATTGTGATCATCGGGTGTGCTGGCGGCACCGACGCGCTGTCTGGCACGGCCAGTTTCCACGCGAAATTCCCCGTGGTGTCCTGCCCCCCGGACGGGCCCGTGAACCACACCTGCCTGACCAACCCCCCGGGGTCGAGCAACGCCATCATCTACTCCACGTCGAACGTCGCTCGCTTCGCCATGCAGGTGCTTGGCTGCTACGACGAGTCGAAGGTTGGGCTCACCCTCAAACCGGCGGATGCGGTCGTGACACCGCCGACAAAGACTGCAGCGAGTGGGAAAAACACAGCCTCATTTCTGCCGAGCTCGACCAAAAAGCTGCTTGAGGGCAACCAAGAAAAAATCAAAAAGCTGGTGAAGGCAGATTGCGACTTCGTAGCGAAAAACGCGCCGCCAGCGATGGCGATGGGAGCGTGAGGTGGGGAAGAGCAAAGAATCGGGACCTATAGATAGACTTACATCATTCAGTATGCTAGTGGCTCTGAGCAGGTCTTGGTATTTCCGATTGAGAGCTCGCTCTTGACGTGGCGGCGTTTTTGTGATCACTGACGACTCATTTGTGCCCCTCGTAGTACTTAAATCGTTTTTCTTTCTTAGTGAGTACTAGTACATTAGGTCTGTTAGGCAGATGAAAAAGGAATCAAGGATGCCATTATCATCGTGAAAAACAAAACTAACATGATTTGCGAGACCTACACCTCCTACCGAAGCAAGTACTTACACTACAACACACCGAGAAGCGAAACATCAAAAACATTCGCGCTAAGTGGCGAAAACAGCCACGAGCGCGAACGCGTCGCTCGTGCACAACGTTGAAGTTTTGATTTTTCAGAAAAGGTATATCGGTATGTTTTTCAACATCGACCAAGAAGGCGAAGCGTTGACTCTCCACCACATCTTCTCTATCATGGCTGGCATCGTGATCGTCGACGTTGAGAATCATCAAATGAAGAAAATCAATTTAGTTATAATGAACTAGTACAGCAGGATCAAATAAAGAGATCTATCTCTATGTGAGACCAGGATGCAGCGGGAGATGCAAGTAGGCGGCCGCTGAGGCAGGCATTCTACATTCTTCTTCTTGTAGGCGGGCGAGGGGTACGGGGAGCGGGAGCCGTTTCCACCGCATCGCTGTCCTGAACTACAGACGACGACCAAACGCAAAACAAACAGAAGCGATCAATGATTGTTCATGATGAAACGCTTTGTCCCGCCGTTTTTCACGTTCAGGGAGGTTTACCGCTTCTCGGCGACCCTTAAACCGTTTTCGACGATGGAAGTAAGCTAGGGGGAAAGTGCCGGTATCGGTATGCTGGAAGACGAGACTGTTCAATTCACGTTGTTCGCTAACGCTAACGCCTCGGTCTTTCTCGTGTCTGTCGCTTTCGTAGTCGCACTCTCCTCTCTTCTCCTTCATCATGGACGGCGAGGACGATGCCCACTCGGTTTATTCCAATTCCATTGTCGTGCTGCACCTGGTGAATCAATGCGTGAGCATCTATCGGTCATTATTTACTTCTGGTAGTTCTATTCCGCAAGTAGAACGAATCAATTTCAATGGATATCGTTGTCATCAATCTTCACCATTAGCTTTAGCACTACCCTAACGCCTATGTTTTCTATCGTCAACGCGTCAGAAGTACGTCACTCCTCAATGTCGTGAAAAAGAGACTCGGACTCGGAATGTCGTTCGTAATTCGTGTGTGTGTAGGTCTCGTCAGCCTCGTCCTTTGCCGCTACTACTAGCAAGGCCGGGGTGCTGCTCCTGCTCCTGCTCCTGGTGCAGCTGATTCTCCGTATATTTAGACCAAAATTAAACACAAAATATTGTGGCAGACCTATCCACAACCACAACCCTTATTCCCCCCCGTATGACTAGAAGTGGTTTTCAAGAAGTCCTGGCCGTGCTGGTGCGGCAACGGCGTGTGTTCATGCCAGATTCTGCGCACGAGTAGCCTGCATTGGAGCCAAGCGAACTCTCCAACTTGAGCTCCTAGTGATAGTACTTTCTTCATCTCTGCAACTGCATCGAACCGCCAAGATAGAAGTAAAAGATAAACTTTAAAGAACCTCCGACGTACTAAGGTAGTACTTCATCGTACCTTGTTCATCCTCACTGAAGCTGAACAACAGCAACAGTTTTGCTATATCGTCTGATGTCGGTCGTCAGCAAGGGTGCTCCGAAGCCGCACCGGCGGCCTGAGCTGCCTCTCGACGCTATGATCGTCAGATCGCTTTCCGCTGCGTGCATTCTCGACCTTCTTCGCGAGGTGGACCTCGAGCTCGATGCGCAATACTTGTCACCCGCCAGCGGCCTTCGGCTCTCGCGACTAGAGAAGATGGTCACCGGACTCCCCGCCAGATCCCTCCGAAAAATGCTCGCCGACCCCACGACCTTCGGAAAAAACAAGAATACTTCCAAAGGGGAAGAGTACAGGAAGCGCGTGCAGGCGGCGCTGGCCTCCGCGAGCGAGAAGACGCGAAGGCTCGTTCAAGCGCGGAGGTACAGCTTCCTCGAGAAAGCGGAAATCAAGATGGAGGAACTGCGGCAGAAAAACGCGAACGCAGCGTCGTCCCTGCTTTCCGTCGAGCTCGACGAAAAAAGCAGGATTTCCCGCAAAGAACTGGAGAAGTTGCTCTCGCGCAGACACGGGGTCGGCACTACCACCTTTGCAGGAGAAGCAGATGAAGAGGACGAGCTAAGCCGCAGTGTGAGGTTGGTGCCTGACTTGAATTCCTCGGAGGCTGGAGCTACCTCGACGTCTGCAAGCTTCCGGAAACCGACGCTTGCCGAGCTCCGGAACTGGCGCTCTACGTCCAAACTGGAGCAGTCTTCGGGGCGCACCCTTCCTGGGCGGCTTGAGGTGGCGCACCGGCGAACATACCTCGAGCGAAAGTTCTTCCTGCACGACGTTACCAAAAAATCAACAGGAGAGCAGGTGGATCAAACTGATACAGCTCCGAGCGCGCGAAGCCGGTTTTACGGCCTACGCTCGAAGTCGGAGTACGATACGTGCGTCGGGACACTTCGGACGGGCGCGCCCGTCGGTGAGAAGAACAACGGCGGACAAGGCTATTTTCTGTCGCCTAGCGAAGAGATTCTGAGGCGGCTCCAGCGAGACTTGCACTACGTGGGGGCTGAGGAATTCCTTGCCAGATATACAGAATTCAAACAAATAGTGGAGAGGCACGGAAACGCAGCTCCGGGTCAGGCGGCAGCAGTGCAAAGTGCTTCTGCGGAAGCTGCTGAAGCTGCCGATGATGTCCTCGGGATGATCGGGAAGACGAATGGTCAAGACCAGGCTGCGGAAGGCGACGCTATTCCAGCCGAGCAGGGAGAGAAAGAAAATGGAGCAGGAGTTCTGACAGTGGATAGTAAGGTACCAGGCGATGCGCTGGGGCTGGAGACCGAGTCTAAAGCCACTGTGACCGCTGCTCGTAGTAGCGCAATAGGAACATCAACATCAGAAGGAGCAGGAGCTGTCGGCGCTAATATTGGAAGTGCAAACAAAAGAAAAGCCAGAACCACCGGGACGAAGAGCATTGACCATCCTGAGATCCAGGAGCGACTTTGCGCCTGGCGCGACGACGACCAGATGATGGATTTACAGAGCGCAGGGACCTTGCTGCTGCAGTTGAAGCTTCTGCTTGCGGGGGTGAACGCTGGAGTGATCGCGCAAGAAGATAGATGCAACCTCGTTGACGAGGTCGAAGACCTTGTCAAAAGCTATAATACCAAGCAGGCCATCAACGGCAAGGACGCGATGACCTCCGCCGCGGCCTCTACCACAGGAGCTACAGTGCCAGTAGTTGCACAGGATGAAGGAGAAGAGGAGCATTTTTTTTCCACCGGAGAAGAAGAAGAAGAAGAAGCAGGAGAACATCAAGAGGCTGCCGCTCTTTTCCGAACGCAACTGCGCGCACTCTTCGACCTATGGATCTTTGTTGACGCGACTGGCAGCGTACTGCCAAAGGCACAGCGGCAGCAGGCCATCCAAGACGCATCGCTTCGGCTGCAGCCGCTGCACGGAGGCGAGGGCGTGAAGGTGAGCAAGCTTGCGGACCCAGAAACCTTTGTGCGCCAGGAGCACGAAAGAATTCGCGCGGAAGAAGAAGCCGAGGCAGCGCGAGCAGCGGAAGAAGAGGAGCAGGCACGACAGAAGGAAAAGGAAGAGCAGGAGGCGGTAGCAGAGGCCGAGAAGAAGCGAAAAGAAACAGATGAAGCGGCGGCCAAAGCGAAAGCGGAGGCAGACGCGGCTGCGAAAAAGGGAAGCAAAAGCTCTTCGTCGGTGGAAGATTCAGATTTGACATCGGAATCCGAGGAGTCCTCCGCGCTGTAATGCTAATGATCGCACACCCACAGCCATAGCTATAGCACAGCAACCTGCAGCTCCTTGCTTCTTCTTGCTTTCATTTGTACAGGAGCAGAGAAAAATCTTTATCGTGATGGTGATCGCCATCCCGGTGAAGAATAAATATCGATTTTCAATGATTAAGAAGTATACTAAAAAAAATTTAGTGGAGAGGTAGAGGAGGAGGAGCCATCTTCATGCAAAAAAGTAAAAAAAGTAAGTAAAAGGTCATCGTACAACCCACCGATCTCAAGGCAGGGCCAAAAAGTGTCGGCCTCAGGACCGGGACGAGACACCTCAGGACCGCCGCGACGAAACAAAACAAAAACCAGGGGCACACAGAAAAAACGAAATGCAAGCCACTTAATATAATACTTTTTCCGTTTGGCTCTGCATCTGTTCACGTCTACCTAGATGTTTGACAAAATTAAAATTTGCACTTGATCCACCACCAGAGGCAGAGGGAGGGGGAGCTAGAGCTACGGGAGCTCGATATGAGAGAGAGAGAGAGAGACGAGTACAAGTACAAGTCGTAGCTGAGATGAAGCGAAGAAGATCTTATTGGGATGAATGAATCAGCACGACCACGTGTTGCAAGCACAAGTACTTAGTAGGTACTTGAGCCCGCTTCTTCCTGTCGGTTCGCCGCCCGGCGTGCGCGGCTGCCATAACAGCGGTTGCACATGCGGCGGGCATCTTCGCAGCTCTCGCTGATGAAGATTTCGTTCTCAGCCGCCGTTTACAGCCTCTCGTGTTGGTGGTGCGCCTTGAATTTCATCCCGGCGATTTCGACCCGCGTCACAAAAACCCGAAAAACCTCTTCCTCGTCAAGGACGCGACGACGAAACATTTTCGCGAATGAGATTCACACTATCGAGGAGAACAAGTGTGCATGCGGCTGCTGCATCGTCACCGAAGTGGCGCGGAAGCTGACATGTCGACGCGTGACCATCGGGCCGCCGCCGAGTGCGGCCGGCTACGACGAGAGCGGAGACGCCGGCCCCGGGGGCCAGGGCAGCCTGGACGACCCGATGTGCGTGTCGAAGCAGTGTACCCAGGTGGAGGCGGGGAGCTGGGTGGTGCAGAAGGAAGTCGAATACGACGAGTTCTGCGCGTCTTTCTGCACTCTGCCCTCGGCAGGGGGAACGAGCAACGCGCAGCGGACAGCCGTCAATAACGCGTTCCTAGAGGGAGGGAACAGTATAAACTTAATTGAGCGGAATAGCGTGCCGACGTTCACAGAACTACAACTTTTTCTGATGCATTTTGTTTTCTTTTGTTTGTTCTTACGAAAAAATTGTGTGAATTAAAACGGTATAGACATCATCACGCGAGGAACGTAGTATAAATATATCGCACGACCACATCAACGATTAGCAAGCAAAGCTTCAGCGCTAGCAGCCCGAACCGGATCCACAACCAATGAATTTTGCAGTTTCTCCGGGAAACGGGGGTGCGACGGCGCAGGCTGAATGCGTTGACAACGAAGACGCCATGGCATTGAACGAATTGCAGCACGACGGCCTGAAAGCCCCAGACTACGACGATTCGGTCACCATGGTTTCCAACTTCTTCGGGTTTCGCAGGTAACCCGCTGGGGTCGACAGCCACAGCTGCTACCATCTTCTTTTCCAATGAATAGATAACAAACTACACATCACACACGGGCACGACACCGCCGGGTGAACCCTGATATGTGGACGATAATGAACTTCTACAACCCTGGAATAATGTGATATCGTTAATGTTAGCGCGGCCCGCTTCATACGCAGTTTGAAGCCGGACGCGATGGCCGATGGTCTTGATCACGGAGGACGCCAATCCGCGCCAGCTCGATAGCAGCTGCACCGGTTCCCGTACGAACTGTTTGTATACGAAACGGACACATAGTCCTAGGTTAGGTAGTAGAGGCTCTCGCTCGCGTGAGAGAGAGAGAGAGAGAGAGTCGGAGTCCAGAAAAAGGAAATGCAAATGCAGTCGCAAAGCGTTGTTGTGGTCACTTGTCGTTTCATCTTTGGCGATTGTCTTGGTCGACGGGGACACGGGCGCAACATGGCCTGCCCCTACGGAGGTGCCAGGCTGTGCATTTGGCGGGATGAAAGAGAGACGTAAGTACTATGCGTTTGCTGCGCGCAGCAGCCACATAAACGAACCCAGTGGCTGGTTTTGTTCTAAGTATACGCCTACGCACGACCAGGACCAGCACTAAGCCTAGAGCTGCTAGAGCAAGCCAGTACTACTACTAGTTTAGTACGAGTGTTTTGGATAGAAAGAGAGACAGTAGACATCGAGATCGATATGGCCCGACATTGCTGGAAGCTAGCCGACATTGGAATAGGGGGCACCCTGTCTTCTTTATATGTCCTTTTGTACTACCTCCGGTCTTGAGCTCGTTGCAAATCGATGAAAATGAAGTCAAGTTCGGCGTCAAGTTTCCTCTCGTCCTCCGCCGTTTGCCCGGGGTTGACGTTCCCGCATCAACAAAGCGCCTTCGATTACGCCGCGACCAACTCGTCGTGTAGTTCTTCCTCCAGCTCCAGCGCCCCACGCCAGAGGAAAGCGAAACGAGCACACGCGTCGCGGCACACGATCCTGCGGGTGCGGTCCGACTGTCGACGTCCTCGGCGGTCACGAGGGTCGTCAAAAGTTCTTCTTTCTGCGTGTAGCCTTCTTTCCGTCGCATTCCAGCAGGATCTGAGTTGGCGGTCCCCGACGTTGCATGGGGCCCTTGCTTCTATGCTGATCAACAGCGTGGACCTCGGTTCCTTTCCCTTCTGCCGCTGCGCCGACTGCTGCCTCGGCGAGCTCGTGCCCCCAGAGGACGTCGGGGAGCCCGAGAAGACGCAGTGCCGCTTCGATGAAAGCTCCGAAACCTGCAAGGTCGCGGACCCGTTGCGCCCGTACTGCACGCCGGAACCGGATTTGGCTCTGCAAATCGGCATGACGCATAAGCTGACGCAGCCGATCACTGTGAACGAGTTCTGTGCACAAGGTTGTCAGCCGGTGCCGGACAGGTACGGCCGGTTTCTAACGCACGCGGAGAAAATCGGCGTGGACGAGGTGGCCAGCGCGGCAGCGACATCTTCAGGAACAGCGAGCGACCTGGAGATACTAGAAGCGCGTGGCCTAGACGTGGAAGACGGAGGGCGCGAAGTGCTGGAGCAGGTGGTCAACGATCTCAACGAGGGAGGGTACGACCATTTTCTTCTGGCAGCCTGTTGCCTGTTGTTTGTTCGTCCAACCAGTGCACATACGGACAGGAGATGACTATGTCTTCCTTTACTCTACAGATTCCTTCCGGACACCCTCTGCGAGAAGACGACGTGGCTGCAGCGGGGGTTTTCGTCCAACTACAACCCGATGCTTCCGGACGACGGTCCGCCGCTCTTCGCAAGATTCGTGCGGATGCTGTACAATAAAACGCCGAACCTCTACGACACCTTTCTCAGGTAGCAGAGGACCGCATTGGCATTTATTCCACGAAGCCGCGCCTTCACGAGGCTACGCTGCTGGTACCGTGTAAAATCTTCACAAAACTGCATCATAGGCTCGCGCTCGGTGATTTCACTTGATGAGACAGTCCGAGCATGAGCAAAAAGAAACTGATGCTCCATTCCTCCTGAAAACTCTTTCCATAAGGACACTGTTTCACTTTCACAGTAATAGATCGAGATCGCTGAAGATCGCATACGCAGTACGACTACGAGGTGGACACCAGCGCTTCCTGGCATCGGCGACTGGGACAACTGGCGGATCGTTTACGGTCCTTTAGCAGATGACCGAGGGACACTACTGCTCGCTGCGACTTCTGCGAGTGCGAGTGTGGTGCGTCGTGATCGGGGATGGCGATGGGGTTGAAGTTGATCATGTGTCCACTTTTCTTTTCTTGTTCTTCGTTCGGGGCGGTTTGTTAAAAACGTTTCGTTTGTATCGTTTGTGTTGTTTCGTTTCGTTTGTATGTTTGTTTTGAAGAAGCGGGAGCGGCTGCAAGTCTTCATAGGCTTCATAAATGTCAAGAATCATGTCTATGTCATAAATTAATTTATTAGTCAATCAATTTCAATGCAGCAGGCAGCAGCCAGCTTCACTTCAGCTTCATCTCTGTGTCTGCTGTTTCGGAATGAGTGAGTAACGATTGCCTTCGTCATCTTCGTTCCTCTGGGCGTTCGTCTTCTAGAAAAACCTAGAAGATACGGCAAATCACGGCTTCAGCTGCAATTTTTGCTTCAGCTTCGTTGAGACTCGGGGCCTTTATTTGCTCCTCCTTCTGCGCCATCGCTCGTTGATCGCGCCAACCACGGCTGCTGTTGCTCGAAGCGCCACCAGCGGTAGTGGGTGAGAAAATCATACCACCACACCCCTGGCATCATGAGCGACATCGATGACGACGATGTCTGCTGGTTTGCGATGAAGACGACGGGGTTTTGCACCCTGCTCACCATTTGCATCATTCTCTTCGGCTGCAGCTTTTCCGTGCTTGAGCCCCTTGAGTTCGGCATCGAGTACAACCTCAACTCGCGCCAGATCGACCCGAACAGCATCTTTCAGGGCGGGCGGCACTTCCTGGGCCTGGGGCATGAGTTCAAGGTGTTCCCCGCAAACCGGCTGGTGTTCAGCTTCATGGCCGACAGTCGCCCCGTGGGCGGCAGCGAAGACCAGGACTGCGACCTGGCGGACGAGTGCGAAACGGGCGAAGAGGACTGCAAGCCGTGCACCGCCGGGCAGATGCCGCACGACGAAAAAGATCTCATCGGAGAAAACTTCATCGTCAAAGATGGGCCGCTCAGCTGCAGAACCTTCGAAGGACTCATCATTGAGGTACTTAACTTTCGGAACTTCATCTACAAGAACTACACGTAACAGTTCTTGCTTTGTGAAGACGAAGAGGCAAAGCGAAAACTGGGCGCCGCCATGACGACCACTCAGACTCTCTCGTCCGCAAACAACTGAAAAACCTAACGCTAAAGTGGGAGCTCTTGTGCCGCAAGCTCTTTACCCCCGCTTCTTCGCAAACGCAATTGGAGCACATGATCATGGAGGCGGCAATTGATCAACATCTTACTTCGTACTTCAGATCGAGGCCGCAGTATCGCTTTCTCTCGGGCTCGGGCGGTCTGCGGAGGATTTCACGTCGGGCGACGCCGGGGATCCGCCGCAGCCGTCTGCGGCGGTGAAGGACACCCTGTTTGGGTTGTTTCAGGTGAACGGCGACTCGTGGGGGCGAGACCTGATCAGCAGCTCCATTGCCGCGGCAGTGCGGACCGAAGTCTCGCACCACAACGCGCTCGAGTTTTACCTGAAGCGCGAGGAGATCGGCACGTTGGTGCAGACGCGCGTCACGTCGGCACTGCAGGCCCTGAACGTGACCGTGCACCGGACGGGGCTGGTTGCCATCACACTCCCCACCGGGCTGGAGGAAGCAATTCAAGATACGGAACTGGCGAGGCAGGCGAAAGAAGCAGCCATTTTCGCGAAAGAAACCGCAGAAATCGAAGCGATAACAAAGGTGGAAGTGGCAAAGGTGCGATGCACTAGACGAGGCTTTCACAGTTTTGCTTGTACTTGTTCTTGTGAGTGCGACGGTGTCGGTGACGGACCGCAGACAGTTTGCATTGTTGAGGTGGAAAGGAACGTGAATCTGGGCTCACATAAATTAAAGGACGAGCAGCGGAATCATCCATCCAATCCGAATGCCGCCAACACCAACGAGCTATCGATCCCTATCCAACTCCACCTCTCTAGGTTGAGCGCGAGCGGCTTCTTCACGCGGCTCTCCGCAATGCGGAGAGAATTCTCCTAGAGCGTGTCGCCCAAGCCATCCAGATTCAGTACGACACGGAACAGCTCGGCGAATCTTTCGTCGATGCCAAAAACACTTTTGGGTATAACACGAGCGACCAGATCCTGCTCTGGAAGTGGCTCTACACCATGCAGGAAGCGAACGCAAGCTCGCTCGTCTTCGACATGCCGCAGCCGGAGCAGGTAGGACTACGGCAGGATCCGTTACTGGTCCTGCGTTTTAAGTAGAATTCAGTAAATCCCGTTCCAGTACGTTCAATAGATTTTTTTAGTAGAAGAACAGTTGCTCCTGGTGCTGGACTTGGCCAACATCATTAACTTGCTGCTGGTGGAGCGAGATAAAAAGCTTTCGCAAGTAGATAGTCCCGCGTCGCCACCAATCTGATTCTGAATCTCATTTTTTTTTCGCATGTCACAGCTCGCCATCGGATTCGAAGCCGAGAATCCGCAGTACGCGACTGCGAGCCCCGACCCGGTGGTCGCTTCTTCTCTCCTGAGTTTGTCTGGGCTGAACTCTACTTTCGCTGCGTTGGAGGCCGGCCTCTCACCCACGCTTGCCGCGGTCGTCTCGTCGACGAATACAAGCACGACTGCGACGTCGGCAGCAACAAACACGTCGTTGCGAGAGTTGATGATAGAGGCTGCGGCCGGGGCAGTGGGAGGAGGTGGACCGGGAGGTCCTTCCCCTGCGCTCTCCTCCCTCGAGCAGGGAGCAGCGTCGGCGTTTGCGGCGGACGGCAGTCTGGTCGAAAGCTTCCTCGCCGCGACTTCCTCCGCACCCGGGAGCAATGGTGGTTCGGCGCCAGGCTCTCTGGCCTGGCAGGCGGCAACAGCCGCACTGAGGCGGACGAGCGAGTCTTCGCACGCACTGGCCGCTGCTGGATTGCAGCGAAGATCGCTTGGCGAGCTATTGGAGCAATACCAACAGATGCAGGCGGCCGCACAAACTGTGACTGGAGCAATGAACTTGGGTCTGTAAGAACAACTCCATGCCGCGTATGCAGGAGCAGACAGGGGAGAACACTGCCACTGACACACGGTCACGTACAAACCACACGTACACCTACCGCCGCGGCATCGTCCGGTTGAGACGGACACGGATACCGATCCCTAGATTCCTCTTCTTAATAGAGTGTAGGAGTTGTGCTGCGCACAAGATCGATGTACAAAATGGACATGGATGTAGCCTCTGCTTTGCTGCCGCCGAATACAACTCTTGATTTGAATAAAAAGGAGCCAAAGCGCTCCCCGTTCTGTGATGGTCGGTTTGATCTCCACCTGTCACTGCCAGACAAGGAGGTGTAGTTGTCTTCCTGTTTCGTTCCGAAGCCGGATGCGAGGACAACAATTCTGCCTTTCCTAATGAGGCGGTGTTTCTCCTTCCGGTAGACTGAACGGATGTAGTCAGCAAGAACGTCAAGAGAGCTTTACTCGGTCTTTGTTCTCCGCATCCATGTTGTAGACTCAGGAAACGTCCCGTTACACCCAGAAACGGAAGAATCAGTACTCACGCTCCAGCCCGTTGCCGATCCATCTGCACTACGACCACGACAGGACCTGCACTGCGTGATACCCGACCAGCACTTGCACTGCAGATCCCGATTTGTATCGGTACTTACCCCCTTGTCCCGTCCGCCATAGCCATCGCCATACAGAAAAAGTTGCAACATGATGGCTCTGTCTCTTCGATCTACACCCGACATTCTCCGTGCGCCTGCGCTATTCCTGTTCACTAAAAGTAAGGTAAAAGCTACCTAGTAAAGAACAAGCGCCGCCCGCAACTTGCTACTTTGACGACCCTCTCCGCAGAACTACCTGAGCTACAAGTAGTTGACAGTATTTATTAGATTTTTTTATGCGACCACTGGTAGCACCAGTACAGCTCCTTGTTCAGCACTAGTGCGCGCGCTCTGAAGATGTTGCTGAGGTAGGCGAGGTACATCTCCGAGTTTTGTAATTGTAAAAAACAAAGAAAAAGCACTGCTGCAGCTCTCTTGCTGTACTACAAACGACTCACTCACACTGTCTGAAATGGCCGCTGCGCTTGTACTTCCTCTTCCCGATGTTGGGAAGAACGGAATAAACGCGGAGGCTTGCCTCGACAGCGTCGCCGTAATTCTGACGCGATCAGCGCAAGAAGTCCACATCACCAGCACCGATCGCGAACACGATGAAGATGCTGCAGAAGCGCCGTACCTCTCAAGCCTTTTCGAGGACAGCGACGCGGACGATCTCGACGAGGCGTCGTGTGATTCGGGAGCGATGATCGCGAACATGAAGATGAGGAAGCCGTTCTGGGTCGAGCAAATCAAGTCGCCAACAATGAAAGCAAGAATGCGTGATCAGCTTCAACTGTCCTCTCCTAGTACCACGTCGTCGCCGGCCGCTGCGCGGCGGCCGTTCGACTCCTCCGACACGAGCACGACGCTTGGTTCGTCCCTGGATGTTTGCTCGCCGATAACGACGAAGTCGCCTCTACTTTTCGAGGAGGAGCAGGAGGATGAAGCTGTCTCCGGGAACGCGATTGGGGCAGTCACGAGTAGGAGTACTATGCACGAAAGCATGCGGATTGCAACTCTTTCGTTTCCGGCGTTTTTCGGGCTGCAGCTGCAACTTGACCTCGGGCACCGAGACTCGATTGCGACGGCCATTTGGCGCGCCAGTATGGTCATGGCGGGGCTCCTTGCAGCTGCAGGTTCACAGCAAGAACGTCGTGGTAAAGGCGAAAATAGCACGTTCGTTGACCTCCAAAACCAGGAGGTGATGGAGATTGGCTGCGGCTCGGGACTGGTCGGGCTGGTGGCCGGATTGTTCGGGGCGAAAGAGGTTTGTTTCACGGACTGCGATGACCGGGCACTCGTGCGGCTCAAGGAGTACTTAGCGGAAGTGCAGCGCGTCCGGCATGGTGAGGAAAAGGAAAAGGATGCTTCATCTGCAAGTGGATATAACCTGATTACTTCTGCCGGTTTTGGTGCTGATGAAAAGGGTTCTTCGGGGGTGAAGATGTCCTCCGCGCCGTCGGACCACCTCCGCGCAGCTCAACGCATTTGCTGGAGATTCTCGGTCTGCCATCACCTGTGGGAGGAAGATGAGGCCGCATTGAAAACGGTAGGAGGTGAGATCCGACATTCTCCACAGGTAGTCTCCAGTACTAGTTGCTCATCGACTAGTGTTGACGGCGAGGCTGCAGGCACAAAATACAATCGATCTTCGAAAGCCGCGCAGACGATGCAAGCAAGAAGAGCAACGCCAACACGGTCAGTCCGTCACTGGTCGAATGCGTATCGCACGACTGCGGACGAGATCCCCGCACTACCAGCGGATAAGCAGTGCGACGTGATGCTGATTTCGGACTGCCTGTACTTTTCGTCGCAGGAAGACCCGCTGGTAGCCGTGTTGCGCCGCAGGCTCCGGCGCCCCCACGGACAGGCGCTGATCCTGATCCAGGAGCGAAGCAGTGGCGGAGTGCAGATGGAGCGGTTCGTGGAAAAGTTGCTGGCGGCCGAGCCAGTTGATGATCCTCGAGTGGATCGTGCGGAGCCAGAGGACAGTTCTCCTGCGGGAACAAGTGAAAGGCTGTGCTTCTCCGTCACCGAACTGCGGGAGGAAGAGGTGGGCGACTGGAAAGACCACCTCAAGTACGTTTGTCAAACAACTTCGTCCGGCCTAGTTGAAGAACTCCAAACAGACACGGACCACCAGGCGGATAACTTCATCGCCATGACGGGATTCGAAAGAAAGTCCCACATTCTGCGTGTAGGATTTGCAACTACGAAAAACGTCAAATAAAAGTCGCAGCTACTTCGTAGACGATGATGAAGATGTGAATAAGTACTCACCCTGGAAATATTCTATCTATGACTGGTCACTGTTAGTAGATTTTCTGGATTAAGTGGTTATTTTTTACGTTTCAACATTGAGCAGGAAGGATACCCGTACCCCATATTGCTTGAGCATATTTACATTTAGCGATACATTCGCTGACCGTGATCTCAGCCGCGCAATTCCCTACGTTTACCCTCAAACACGCAACTACACGGAGGTGTTCGGTGCGGTACTCAGGAGTGTGCGAGCCATAGTGATTATATTTAGCTTTTACGTTTTACGCTTAGCCATAATTGTTGATCATTTTGACAGGTCGTGTGAAATCGAGGAAACGAAACTTCTGTCGAAGACGAAGGTGCAAAGCAATTGATTCCCCAGACTTTTGAGGAGTACGTAGGTAGGTGAAGAAACCAGAAGCACAAAATCAAACAGCTTGGCGAAGATTTGAAGGCACAAGCACAACATTCGTGTCGCCAGCATGATGTATGTGTATCAAGTCGTCACTAACTTGAAGGCGCTCGACAACCGTGGCCATCTTTGATTTCATGTTAGTTTTAGTTTTGTATCGTGAGCCAGAGCCGGCCTGATGCTGGTGCTGTGAATCTGCATTCGGTTGCCTCTCTCGATTTAGAATCGGTTGTGACCCAAAGCCCGCGGCGGTGATGTCCGCTTACTCTGTTCGTGGAAAAGCGTTTTCTGAACAAGAGAAACCATCGGCAACTGCTGATCCATCGTAGTGATGGATGTTTCTGCTCGTGACGTTGACGATCATGGACGTGGTGACGTTGATCGCTCCGAGATGAGGATGATGTACATCCATTTCCATAGCAGGGTCGTCCCCTTCTCCAATCTCACACGACACACACCGAGGACACCGACATCACCGTTGACTTACGCATCCATATTTTATAAAAGTGCTGAAGAACTACAACTACAGGAGCAGTTGTCTTGAGACGCGGCAACAATGACAAGGGCAACGACCACCGCAACGGCGTCAATGCCAGCGTCGAAGAACGCGAACGAGAAGGAATCACAGGCCGACGTGTACGAACGACTCACCCGCATCCCCGAGCACCGCATGGCTGGGTATGAGAAGCCTACGGTGATTTTTCCCCACAACCACGCCACGTCCGACGCGGGCAAAAAATGGCGGAACTTCCACAACGACTTCATTCACGAGGAGTACAGGGAGCGAAAAATCCTCGAGGGCTTGCCGCCCCACCTCCGCAAAACGCCCTTGGAGAAGAAGGCGGAGCGCGCCATCCCAACGGAGTCGAAGGAGCGGAACGCCAACGCGTACCAACTTTCGCCGGTGCGCGCGAGAAACTCCCTGTCGGAGACCGAAACACAGACCACGCAGCGAAAAATCTCGAGGTATCTAGTGCCGGAGCCAGACTTTGAACTCACCATGGACAAGGTGGAGGACTATTTCATCGACAAAATCGTGAACCACAACTACAAGCTGGAGCCGAAGAAGCTTTTCTCCGGGCCGCGAGTGTGCCAGCCGTACCCGGTGGGGGCGACCGCGTGGACCGACAGCACGAAGCTCTACGTCAAGAGCTCGGGGTACATGGGAGACTTCCGAAACCCGAAGTCGAACGTCGGCTACGGCCGGAGCCCGTTTGGAGGCTTCTACACAAACTTCAAGTAACAGAATATGGTGGAACGACCAGTGTACGTAAACATAGTATTTTCAACATTATTATTATTTTGATTTTCGCATGGATAGCGGATGGGATGCAGGTGCTTCACGAACGAGCCCGGACCCGGAGCACGTAGTTTTTTTTTTTTACAATCAACATTGCGACGAGGTAAAAATCTGTTGGTGTAGTTGCTTTCTCATCTACTAGTACACGATCAGATCATCTGAATTCATTGATTTCCACCACGGAAGCAAGCTCAAGCATGCGCCACGCAGACCATATCGCATGTGTCGTGCTCCTTGCGTTTTGTCTCGTGGCGCAGTCATGTACCCGCAGCCCACTCGATGCCACCTGGTGAACCTGTCATTGAGTGCTTAGCTGCAGTCACAACTTTGTCCTGGAGATGCGATTGATTCATTTAGAACCTGAGCTGCGCTTCCGCGACGGAAGGTGGAAGACGGCGAAGTTTACCATCTGGTTGATGCGCTGGTGGACAGACACAGAAGATTCATTCGTTTTGAGTCATCAAGAGTGATCGGCTTCGGTTCGAAAAGAGTGCCCGAGCGAACACATCTTCCTTGTCGATCAAAATAAAGTAAGTGAACTTTCGTGAAAAGATCTTCTGTCCATCGCAACCGCAACAGCGCCGTCGACACCCTCGCGAGTCAGAGCAGTCATGATCGATGCCAGTTTCTACCCCATTTCTCGTCTATACTCGTTTTCCTCCCGCCGAATGACGCTGCAATCTTCTGTTCTTCAGAATTCCAGCGGCCGGCACAGCGTTTGCGTCGTGTGCGTGTCATACTCATATCGAGTAGAACAATCAATCTGGGAATGTCGTGGCCCGATCCGTCTGCCCTTCGCGAGTATTACGGCGTGAACGAGGACCATCTAGCAGAGTTGCTGAACAAAGGCGTCGCCTCACCAACGCAAACGTTAGCGAAGTGGCGTGCGGTGCTCGATTCGCCAACGAGCTCGCTCGCCGCCGACGACGACGATGTTGACGCCGGCGGGGATGATCATCTGGCGAAAGACCTACGCTACCCAGAGTGGGAAACCTACCCAGACGACATTCGGCGCTTGGGCCCGAGCCTGAACTTGCTGAAGAACGTGGCATTGGGGGACATTTTGAGGACGGAGCTGCCGAAGATCAGCCGCGAAGATGCCGCTGCAGAGGCGGGAGGAAAGCCAACCGCGGCGAAAACGCCTGAAAAAAAGCTGGAACCCAAGGCGTCTGCTACAAAGAGCGGGTCGCTGCTGGGAACCGGAGGACAAGCAGCAAAGTCCGCCCCGAGCCCCCGCAGCGGGAATCTTCCCTCCGCGTCGCCACGTGGCGCCCGCGCCGCACAACCGACTAGTAAAGCGCCGGTCGTCCCGAAAGTCACTCTCACGCCAGCCGCGCCGCCGCAGTCTAGCAACCGCGCGCAGAAGGTCTCCGCTCGCTCACCTGCGGCGTCGCCCCGAGGCAGCGCTAGGCAGCCCGTTCCGCAAATCGTCGTGAAGGACGGCGCGCATCAATCATCGCCGCCGCGTGCTGAAGTAGGTAGAAGTGCTGCTACTGCTGTGGCGCGGCCACCGTCTTCAGGCGGGTCGCCGACGACCGGCAGGGGCAGGCGGCCAGCGCCAGCAGAGCTCGAGAATAGGGGATCCTCGTCCTCGAGCGCGTGCGAGAAACAAGATAAAGGAGTAGCTTTGATGTCGTCAATAAAAAAAACGAAGTGGAGCTGCAGGAGCGCTGCGGCCGCAAGTGCGACGCAGTCTTCTGCGAAACCGAAGCCGAAGAAAGCTGGTATTAGTGACCCCGGAGCGGCACCACGACCACGTGCGGTTACTCTAGGGGCATCGACGTCGAGTTGGAAACAGTATCGCGCAGCTGCACAGCTGGAGAAAAAGGATCATTGCAGCAGAAATAAATCTTCTGACACAGACTGCCGCCATCAGGCCCAGGATAGCTCGTCCTGGACGGAGATGAAAAAGACGGCGAACAAGCTTCCCCAACATTTCTCGACGCTTTTGTTTTTCCCAGAGAGTGCAGACAATGGAAACGCACCAGAAGAAGCAGTTTCTAGTGCTGCAAGTGGCGACAGGAACGCCCGGTCCTCCGACGACGGTGAAGAAACGCAAATTGCGTCAGAGCTGCAGGACCTGCATGGAACAAGACTTGACGCGATCAGCGAGGTCCTTGACGAGGAACAGGATGCAAAGAATGTTGATCACGACTCGCGGATCTTCGCCGAACAGGACAGGAATCAGAAACCGGAATGCTCCCAATCAGAGCAGGCTGCTGCAGTTTATTCGGCAGAGCCCGGCGAGCCTGTTTCGCTAGAAGGCGCGCCAACCTCAGGCGCCGATGGTGGGGAGGACGGCAGTGCACATTCGCCAACACTCGAAGACGCGCCAACCTCAGGCGCCGATGGTGGGGAGGACGGCAGTGCACATTCGCCAACAATGCAGGAAGTTGTGCGCGCGGTGCGCTTTCAGATGGATCGAATGCTGCAGCGCGTCGCCGAAAAACTGCCCGAAATTAACGCGACAAAATATGCATCTTGGTGGATCATTCGGGAAAGCTGTGGCTGCTTGTATTTCGGAGTCGCCGGAGGGGGCGCAAATACTGGCGACCAAACAAGTGGCCATACACGTTCCAGCAGATGGGATTTCTATAAAATATATTCTGCGGCCAGCGGCAGCTCCTCCAGCTAAGGTTGCTGACCCCGTGCGCAGTTGTTGAGGCAACCATGCTGGCTGCTTGTTGAAGCTTTAGGTCTTCATCTCGTCGGTGTCGGTCTTGTCCGTCTGGGGTTCTCGCGTGGGAGCGAGTACGAGTAGCATGAAGAGGACTACTGCTTCTTACTCCTCAGAATAGCAGTCCGCGTAGAGGTCAAAGGCCTAGCGGCGTTACATGTGGCCAGAATTTTCACGAATGTGCTACCAGATGCTTTTTTTGTTCCTCTAACGAAAGTAGAGACCAGCCAGATAAAAAGGAAGAGGACATTCACATTCCGCCAGCGAGAGAAGAAGAAGAGGAAGTCGAAGAGCCGGCGCCTGCCACAGCGACTGGGACTGCGGCTGCGGCTACGCTCCAGCTGGAGCATCGCCACATAGACGGCCGCCGGAAGGCCAGAGCGGCTCTTGAGAAGCAGCGAGCGAACGCGTCTCAGGCTTTCCAATCGACGCCCGACGACGCGGTAGGACCGAATGCCGACGTTCTGTTCCCGATCGACGAGAAAGAAGCAATCGCTGCTGCCCCTGCTCGTCAAAAACTCCCCGCATCACTCGAAGCTGAAGGAGAGCAAATGACTGACCAAGAGCAAGCAGATCAAGAACATGTTGACGACATCGATGAATACCCGCCCGACCACGAGGATGAAGGCGACTACGCGGCCATCGATTCATGGGACGATTGGCAACTTCTGAACTCCTTCGCGGACGTGGAAGCGGAGCGGGAGCGTGTGGAGCTGCTCCTCGCTTCGACGTCCAGCGAGGAGCCGGTCTGTGACCGGCTCTATCCGACGCCGCGGCGACGGAACAAGGACAACACCGAGAAAAGCACGCCGTTCAAGCACCGCCCTTTGACTAAGTCCGACGCTGAGAACAAGAAGCTGTCGTTGAAGGATGTCGCGTCGCTGGTCGACGAGGTGGATGTGGACGAGGACGGCACGGCGCTGGCCTGGTACGCCGCGGATGGGGTTTTGCTGGCGCGGAAAGACGCAGTCACCGGCGCGTGGGAGGTGCAGGACATTTTCCGACCGCCGGGGGGCTCATCCAGCGAAAGTTGGAATGCAGCGAATTTTCGAGAGTTTGATCACCTGCACCAGCGCGGTCGAGGCCAGCGCGGTCGAGGACACGATACACGGACGAGAAAAATACTGGAGGACGACGAGGTCGTCCGAGATGATGGCGAGGACGCGTTGATGTTGAGTTCACCATCGACTTCAACCGCGTCGGGTTCGTCAATGGACGACAAGCTCTTCTCCGACGTCCGGGAGGCGGAGCTAGGACTTGGAAGCGCGGCCGACGAGATGTTGAAAAATAGTTTCAAGTTCGTCCCCGATATCGGCTCCATCGAGGTGCAGGAACACTTCTGGCACGTCGGGGGGAGGCGACAGCAGCTGCAGGCCGACGTCGCACGTTCTGACCGTGCTCGAACAAGTTCAGAAGCAGAGGAAGTAGTGGGTTCATCTCCACCATTTTTATCGACGACAAGCGTCGATCAAAGACTAGAGCTTGTGCGGAAATGGCCA
>RXOD01003969.1:0-33973 GCA_005223375.1 Amoebophrya sp. AT5.2 | reverse complement strand
AGTTGTGACAAAAGACTGCGAGCGGCCCCCGAGGGAGCACGGCACTACCCAAATCGCACTACCACATGGTAGATTGTTTGGTAGAAACCTCACCGCGAGATCTACCGATCAACAACATCGATCATCCGAGAAAAAGGACTCCATCCAGGAGAAGCGCATGGTGACTCACCACGCTGAAGCTATCTGTGGCCAGGCCACGCGACACGCATGTCGCCCTCACAACAACATGGCCCGGCCGCTCATCACATTTGCCGTCAAAACCCTTCTGCGGCCAGGCCACGCGACACTCGTGCCACCCTGACAACTATCCAAGGCCCGGCCACTCAACACGTTTGCCGTCAACACCCTTCTGTGGCCAGGCCTCACGACATGCATGTCGCCATCACAAAAATTGGAGCCAGGCACGGGGCCGAAACTCGGTGGCGGGGTCCACTTTTAGCCATGAACAAAGGCGACAACTTCGTTCAGAAGGGCGAGGCCCCCTGGACGCGCAACCGAAGGCACCATAGTGCCGCGGGGGGGGCCCGCTCCCCCTCCCGTCGACGGTGACTGCCGGGAGCGCAGGATCCGATGCCGAGCGGCAGGTGTAGGTCGAGGCGTGTCCCGCGTTCCGTGCGGGTCGAGAGCTGGACTTCGTGACCTGCATCAGTGCGTCGATTCCCAGCTTGCGCTTGAGGGGCAGGTCGTTCGCACCACGATCACCTCTCCACCCGTATAGAAGAAGTTGTGACCCCATGGAGGTGCTCGTCCAGCGAACCCAACCCGTCGTCCTCCCCCTGCAGCAGCCTCCTGCACTCGTCTTCGTCCGCCGCTGCGGCTTTGGCGAGGGCTTTCTGCAGATCCTCCGCCCACCAGGGAAGCGTCGCGCGCATCCCCTGAAACGCCGGCCCGGGACCCAGAGCGCACACCACTCGCCGTGCCAAAAACTTCCTCCCATCCGCGAGTACCACCTCGAACAGCTTCGCAGTCGCATTTGCTTTCGAGGATCCTCGAACAATCCGCACGTCCGTTACGAAGCCCTTTTCCACCAGGCCCGCCAGTTTGTACCGCTCCACCAGGTGCGCGCAGAAGTCGAGAAACAACGCGTTCGAGGGCGTCACGAACGGGCCACTGTATCCCACCTTGCGGCACGAGTCCCGGTCCACGAAAAGCATCTCCTTCAGCTCGTCGTACCGTTTCTGCGTCTCCGTCCACACGGAGAGCCCCTGGAAATCGAAGGGGTCGCAGTGCAGGTGCTCGTGGGAGCGGAGCCATTTTATGTCGAACGCGGCGAAGTCCCGTTTCCACTGCGCCAGCCAGCTGCCGTGGCCGTCGATCACCTTCACGGCGTCTGCTGGGGCCCTGCGTCTGGGGGTTATATTCTTCTCGAGAAGATGAAGTCCTCCAGATGAAGTCCTCGCAGCCGCTTTCACCTTCTCCTCCAGGTCGAAACGCTTCTTGTGCTGCGCCCGCACCTCCGCCCGCGGTCGGTACCGACGCGCGCTCTGCATCACCCACCCGCGCTCGCATTCCGTCAGCAAATCCGGGTCGTCGTCGGCCAGACGGGTGAGCAGGGAGAGAGCGTGCGGGCCGGCGCCGATCACGAGGAGCTCGAGGATGTCCGCATCCACAAGATCCTCATGCGTTGCTTCTCCGGAGGAGGAGTCGTGCTGACCGCTCCTTCTAGGCGGCTCGATGTGCGGCTGCGGGTGCGCCTCCATCTGCTTCGGCGAAGACGTAGTCGAGGCGGTCGTCGTGCTCAAATCGTTTTCGTCGTCTCCAGCTTCATCAGAGGCCGATCCCGAGGCGCAAAGCCGTTCCGCAGCGAGCGAGTCGAGATTGTCGTACTGTGTGCGGGGCAAGGACATTTTCACAGGGTTCAAGCGAAGTTATCCGATCGATATCAACTGCCGCAGCTGGTTCCGATGGGAAGCGCACAGGCGTCGGGCGGAAGCGTATGTGAAGAGGTGGAAGCGAAAAAGAATTTCATACTCCACAGCGAGCGCGAGAACGAGATCCACATTTTTTTTTTTTGAGAGCCACACGTTTCAGTCGGATCTGTTCGTTCGTGAAAAACAGTGACACAGATCGAATCGGACAGTAACGAAGCGGCCTTTCATTCTTGCAGTGTTTTGCGAGCCCTGGAAGCACGCATCTTCCCGTTCGGGACGGAGAGGCTCAGTTTGATGTTTTTTCAATGAAGACGATGGCCAAATGTACTTTTGCGGGGTTTCGCGTATCGGAAGATCATTATGTCTGGGTCAAAAAAGCCACTTCTGCAAACGGAACGGCGAGTGGGCCTGGCCTGTTTTGGGATGCATGCTTCAAAAAAGTCGCGTGCTCGCGAACTCAATGACCGCGAGCGTAGAGGCGCGGTGCGCAAGTCCTGCGATACAACAATGCACCTGCCGTGTCACTACATCGGTCCATTATCTAATGAGCCACGGCTTCATCTCTGCGAATATTAAAATTAATTGGTCTACTGTCTACCTCTATCTAAAAGTCGTAACCAAGTGCTCATGACGCACGACTGTATGGTAAGGCTGAGGATAACTATGCAGTGTCTCTACTGTATGGAGAGGGCGAAGGGGCCCAGACAGCAAAGCTGCTCATGCTCAGATATTTACCCCTACCCCATTTTGGCGCAAGGTACGTTTCTCCTTTAACGGGGGGTTGGAGGTCGTACCTACACCAACTTCAAAAAATGCACGAAACGCTAGCGCCTGTTAGTGTTTCCCGTATGACGTACTTAGCGATTTCCAAAACTCCAAGTGCACTGCACATGCTGTTGCTCTATTTCCTTTCAGTTGTCCGAAATAACTCAGTACCCACTCGATGATGATCTCGATGTGAAAAATTATTAGGCTTCAAGTGCACAACAGGACATCTCCATGTCCTGTTGCTTTATTCAACAGTTCCACTTGTCCGAAATATATTAAATCAGTAACCACTTCTCGAGCTCGATGGTGAGAACTTTCCAAGAGTGCAGTGCAACGTTTAAGCCTGCGTCTACTTCGCCGGTTCTTCTAGGCTCACCAGCTCATTCATCTATCCTATCCCCTCGGTACCCGGACCACGCCGACGGAAGGTCCCAGCCTTCCAGCTTCCACGCCACGAAGTCTTTCGGAAGGTGGAAATTTTCCAGCAGAACTTCTAGTTTTTCCTCTTCAATCACCAGTGCTGGATTCATGTCCAGACACAGATCCAGCACACTCTGCACCTTCTCCGCCAGCCAACCGGGCCGGAAGAGGAAGAGATCCCCTCTCGTCCCGCTTTTCTCGTCCAGCAGGTCGAAGAGGAGGCCGAAGCAAATGTCCCTCGTCTGCTCGAACCAGGCCAGACCGATGCCCTTGGCGTACAAAGTCTTCAAGGGGTGCGAGGAGTAGTTGCCGGAGTGCGCAAACCAGCGGTCGGCATCAGGGCCCTCCGACAGATCCTGCTGCAGTCGCTGGATGTGCGCGTCCGGATCTTCTTGTTCCCGCCTGTCCGCATCGACCCCAACTGCCGGTGTTCCCTGTCCCGCCCCGCCCTCGACGACGTCCACATCACCTTCAGCATCACTTTCACCGTCCTCCTCCTCTACTTCTCCGGCAAGGGTCTCATCGATCCTCTGCCACTTCGTAACATAGTCCTGGCAGTAGGCAAACGCGTTCCAATCCTGCGCCTGAAGCCGCACCTCGCCACGGAACTGCCTCTGGTCCGTCCCGGCCTCCTCGTCGATCTCAATCACGGGGCCGCCGAGAGCACTGAACCCAGGGAAGACGTTGCCGACAAAGTTATACTCATCACCCAGCGCGGGAGCTCCGTCGGTTTCCTGACCTACAGAACTCTGACCATCCGCATCCGCATCAGGATCAGAAGGTGAATCGTGAGGCTCCTGGAGCTCAGACTGCGGCGACTCAGAGGACCGAGGCGACTCAGGCTGCGGCAACTCAGGCTGTGGCGACTGAGGCTGTTGAAACGACGGAGTCTCTGACGTAAACCCCGCATGGAGCGCCGGGTCGGGGGCCTGAGGGAACACAAAGGCGAAGCCACCTCCGATGTTCGGCGGCAGGAAAAGCAGCTGCTGCGCTCCTGGCAAGGCAAAAGGTGCTTGCTGGACATCCGCAGGCCCCTGGTTCATCAGGCCCGTCTGTTGTTGCAGGAAGTTCGCAGGCACCTCCTGCTCCACAGCTGGGCTATAGGGCGCCAGGAAGGTCGCCGCAGCTGCGCCCGGTGCATGATATGCTTGTTGCTGCGCCGCCTGTGTAATCTGTTGCGCATAGTTGTTCGGATGCACCTGCATTTCGCTTGCAAATGCGACGCCAATCGCCGGCTGCTGTTGATACAGGATGGCACCCTGATGCTCAGGCGCGGGTGGAGCAGCTCCTGGTCCTGCCTGCGGAAAATACGAAGCCGCCGGAAAAAATTGCAGAAAATGTGCTCCAGAAGAAGAAGACGCTTGCGAGACCTCCGACAACCGGCGAGAGGAGGGTGTTCGCGTCGAAGGCGTCTCTGATATCCAGGGGTGCTTGGGGTTGGGTTCTTCCAAAACCGGTTCAGCGTCGAGAGAGGTAGTGGTAGTTTCGTTTAACGCCGGTTCATAAAGAAGACCGCGGCTATCCCCTGCTTCTAAGGGCCTCGGGGAACCTGAGAAAAAGGCCTGCCGGCCCCCCACCCGGCGTTCATAATCAACGTCCATCGGATCATCAGACGGGGTCTGGCTCCTTCTCGTGCTCTCGTCGTTCCCCGCTTCCGCCAAGTTTTCGCTGTGCTCGGATTCGCTTTCCCAGTCTTCAAAGTCTGCACGCGTTCCGAACGACGCCTCCACTTCCCCGTCCACATAGTGCCGGAATACCTCCCTTCCTGTGCCACCTGGCGCGGGCATCTCCCGCACGAGTTGCAGGCGCGAGCGCGGATGGCCATCCAGCACGTCGATCACGGGCGGCTCCACTGCTCCATTCCCGTTCAGCGCGAACCCTGCGGGGGTGTAGACGGGGAACAGTTTCAGACTTCTGTGGCGATCTTCTTCCTCCTCCACCTCGTCCTCGCGCGTACTACTACTCCTCTTTACGGCTGCTGGGTCGTGAAACAGGGTGCCGCCCCGCGCGACCAGAGCACCGCGAAATAGAATCGGCGGCAGGTACAGTTGTTCCCAGTCGGGTTCCTGGCCGTTGTATCCGTCTGCCATGAGGACGCTCAGGTAGTGCCGCTTCAGCTGTTCGCGTACGTCGCGGCGCTCCGCGTCCTCTTCCGGGTCGTCGACAAGCACGACCTCGCCCCAATCGTCGCGTGGTGCGTCCTCCTCCTCCTCCTCGCCAGGCGGCCGCGTCGGGCCAGTAGCGGCTCTCGTGTGCGGGAAGTACTCAAGCGCTTCCCGAAGCGAGAACACCACGCCGACCTTCTCCGGTGCGCTGGCCGATAAAGCCGCCCGCCTGGGGTCTTTCCTTGACGGCCCCCTCGTGCCGACCACGTCCGCCGTGCCGAAAAGCATCTGTACCGGCGGCTTCCAGGGCGTGAAGAGGTCTTGTTCCTTTCCCTGACCACTTGTCCCTGACGCTCGACTCCCGTCGTCGACGAAAGGAAAAGTAATCCGAGATGGGCCCGGAGAAACCACCTTTTCCACATCGTACTGTATTCTGCCGAAGAAAGACATACCGACGTCTTGCCCCTCCACCCGGTGCCCATCTTCCTCTTTGGTTGGAACCCTTTCCACGTCCGCGCAGGAAATCCGTACATAAGCAGTTGTAGACGTTCCATCCAATTTTTGACCAGAGCTTACCGGTCGGGAGCTCGCGGAAAACTGGATCGAGTACGTTGGCAGTCCGTCGGGCATGTATTCTTCATCCGCTGGCCCCTCGTTCTCGGCTGCGGGTGCCCGACCCGCGGGTGGCTGCGCGTCAGCGTCTCCTACGTTCCCTCCTGCCGGGGGCCTCTGCGTCAGAGGCTGTGGCGTCAAGACAGCAGGTTCTTCCTCTGCTTCCCCAGATGCCTTCGGCCTCACGCCGAACGTGAACACTTTTTTGCTGCGGTGCTTCGCCCAGTACCGCACCGCGGTTTCCAGGCGGTACCGCTGCCGCCGCCCCCTGTAGCTACTTCTCGCACCAGGAGACTCTTCTCGCATCTCTTGCTCTTCTTTACGTCGCTGCGCCTCCTCGTCCAGCGGCAGCCCAAGGGGGTGCTGCTTGTCCACGACCGCCGCGCCCGCGGGACTTTCTACCGGCAGCGTCCCCAGCCAGGAGAAGAGCGGGAACGTTACGCGCTCCAACGAGCTTGCCAGCTCCCCGTTGTAGAAACGAGACTCATACAACAAATCATCGCGCAGATGATGCCCTGGCACATCTGGTTCTCCTGGAGGAGATGTGTCTATTGTCTCCTGTGCTCGCCGGAGCAAGGACCGGGTCTGCCCTACCCCCGCTGCCGGAGCCGGAGCCCTCACCCCGTACAGGTACTGTAGGGCGCGACGCTTGCCGCGCAGCGCCCTCGCGGGAAGGCCTTCGCCGCCCAAGGGTGATTGAGGCTCGCCTTCGAGAAAATACAGCGCAATCAACCCGAGGTCGCGCGGCGGGGGGGTGATCGTGTTGCGAACTACTTCGGCATTTTTGGTGGCTGGAGCCGCCCCCGCTTGTTTCTGCTCCGACGCGCGTTGGCGGTTCATCTCCCACAGCAACTCACTGCGGCGTGCGAGAAGTCCCAGCGCCGCCTGCAGCCCCATCCTCGCGCGCCGTTCTTGCAGTAGCAAAGTTGCCTTGAACTGCTGCGATGATCCGTATTTCGCACGTGAACTGATGCTCTTCCTCGCCGCCTCCACGGCAGCCAGCTCCCCCCGCGCCCGCTGCAGCAGCTCCGCGAAAAACTTAGGACTTTCCACCCAGAGGTGAGGGGGGAGAAAACCTGAAGCCTTTTTTTCAGGAATGCTCACACAGTCCGCGCGACTGTCAGACAGGCATGCGCCGGAGAAAAGCGCCTTCAGGTAAAACTCGCGTTCCGCTTGCGAGGCCGGTACGAGAAACTGCGTCCGCACACGCTTGCAGTGGACCCCGACGTCTTCGTGCTCCTCGGCTATGGTGCGGTGAAGGTGAGGGGCTTCTCTGCCCGCTAGTTCAAGCTCCACCCCCTTTCCCTTCGCCCTCGCCCAGTCCAGTATCTGCTCCTGGCTGCGCCGGCGGAAAAAGCCGCCAGTCGCGTCTCCCGCGCCCAGCTCTTGTCCCACGACACCACTCCCTTGCCCCCTTCTGAGGACGTCTGCCTCGGCCTGTGCGCTGTCATCTCCGGTCATTTCCGCGTGAAATGCTTTCCGGATTTGCAGCCGCTTCTCGAATTCCTGGTCGA
This sequence comes from Amoebophrya sp. AT5.2, assembly GCA_005223375.1. NCBI lineage: Eukaryota > Dinophyceae > Syndiniales > Amoebophryaceae > Amoebophrya > Amoebophrya sp. AT5.2. Next base: position 26,683 of record RXOD01003969.1, on the reverse strand, counting down.
TTCCGTTTGGAAAGCCGACGAGGACCCGCATCACCGTTTCGGAGAGGAACCGAAAGGCCGCTTCCTGTTCCGTCGCGGTGTCTCCGACCCGCTGGAAATACAACGCCGGCGCGTTATCCAAAAACTTGTAACAAATCCGCTGCGACATCTGTCAAGATAGTTCGATCGCATTGATTTTTGGGATGAGCTGTGAGCAAAACCACAATCACAATCACATCACTGATAAAGCTATACTCCTATCGCAAAGGTCCGATGGCAAACCACGACGAGAATACCATCCACATCACGACAAAGCCTACCCCTAAGCATCACAAAGAGATTGAGCTCTCTATTCTGTACAAGTCATCGTAAAAAAGTGGTACTTTCGCCTCCTTGAGAGAGCGGTCTCCTTTCTGGACACCGTGCGCTGCCGCGGCACCTTCGGGATTCAGCAGCGAGAGGAAGGCGTCGCGCCCTGGACCACTCGTGAACAGGTTCCACCCCTCCGACTGCGGTGAAGCAGTCGCCACCCGCCGCACAGGCAGATTTTTCGGCACCAATTTTGCATTCGCGATGCCGCGCAACTTGCCCGCCGACACCTGGCAAGTCAGATTGTTGTGAGCACCGCGGCGATCATGATTTGTTATGAGCACCGCGGCGATCATGAGGATCTTCCTCCTGACCCTGAGAGGAATCGGAATGATTTCCCCCATGCTGCCGACCATGGTCCCCGAGAATAACGCAGCGAGCCTATCCAGATTCGTTGTCAGCGATTCGTTGTACAGATCGAGATCGAATTCGTCTTCGAGTCGTACTCGTAAGGTACTAGTACTACCTTGTGTCGATCTTGTAAGTTAGTACAGTTCTCGTAGTGAAAGTTAAGCTATACTATAGTAGTTCTCAGCTGCAGCTGGGTTTTCGTTTTTAAATGGAAGAGACTGCTATTTCTGTTTTTTTATGATTGTAGTACCCGAAAATCAAAATCCTGCTCACAAGCTGTACGTAGCAGCACTGCACACAAGCTGAACTTCGTTGCTTTCAGAAGTACTCCGCGCGCTTATTGTCTACCAGAAGCAATCCTCCAAATGTTTTAGCTTTTACGTTTTGCTTTTGTCTTTGTATGTTGTGCTTGTGCGTGGATGGATCTTGTTTTTGTTTGTGCGAACAAGGACTTCAAGACAGCCGATAGAACGGTTGGTGTGCGTAGTGGTACTTGTAGTTGAACTTGAAGTTGAAGTTGTGCGTGAAAGTTAGTAAAGTTAGTGTAGCTGAATCGCACACTCAACAAAGAGTAGGCGCGCCTCCACCTGAAGGAAAATATTTATGAGGTAGGTATTCAGTTTCAGCTTCGCGGTTGCCCGGTGCGTCAATAATAGTTAGAGAGACGATCCTTAGATCCACGGAAGATCATCAGTGATCTGAGGATCATATTTCCAGGTCGCAACGCTGTAACAGTGACCGAGTTTCGATTTCTTTGGGCTCATCTCGTACGGTACCCATTTCTTTTTGCCGCTGCTTGCAGATAACAAATAAGTTGACTCTCCTCATCCGAGGACAGTGCCTGCAAAGAAACATCGATCCACCCCTCGCTTCATCACTTTTGCCACTGCAGTCTCATTCTCAATGAATGTAGCAAGTGCTTTCTTGAGCGAGTACTTGCGCAAGAAACTGTGCGCTCTTCCTCGCCCTTGAAGAACGGGGACCTCCAGCAGCAGCAGCAGCACTTTCGACAAGCTATTATTTGTGATCCGCAACGAATGCCTGCAGCCTGTAGGGGATTTGTGATCCGAAGGTTGAGGATCTTTCACTGCGATCCTGCCAGCGACATCAGAGATCTGTGGAAGCGGAGCGCGGGCGCCCGCGAGGAGCAGGCGACTCTGCGTACAACTTTGACTCTCGAACGCCTTTTTTTTGATGTTTCTTCCTTGGCGATGGACTTTTGGTGAGTTCGCGAAAAACCAAATTTTTTCCGGTTCCGCACGCCGAACGGCAGGGCGGACCTGGACCAGTCCTGGTAAAATAAAACAATGCATCTGCCGTTCACCGATATCGCTTGTGGCTCTAATTCGGCTTGCGATGGACTTTCTTATACCTTCGCAGTCAAGTACACGCACGACGTTCACAGTCTGCTCGTATTCACGCAAAAAAATAAGTTGTATCAATCTATGAGATTACTCGCGCTCCAAGCGCAGTAGGAACAAAGAGTCATATGAGGAGTCGCTGACTCAGTATCATGTATATGGATGGAAAGTGCTATATTATGGTGCTTTGTGGAGGTTATACTGAAAACAGGTCCTTGAGAACATAGCTACAACTTCCTGCGGGTGCGGACATCAGTGATTTCTTTGGGCAAGCAGTGATTAGACTCACTACCGTCCCAGTGCCAGTTCATAATCGGAATAAGTAGCGCATCGTCCTCGGTCAGTTTTATCTTCAAGGGACGACCCCGTCGACGCCGGCTCCCGCCTCGCTCGTGCACGAACTCTGCTGCGAGGGAATCAGTGGCTCCTGGCTCGGCATCTTCTCCGCCGACGGCGCCCATCCCTCCAGCTTCCACGCCACGAAATCCTTCGGCAGGCGGAAGTTCTCCAGCAGGGTCTCGAGCTCCTCCTCCGCAGTCACCAGCGCGGGGTTCATGTCCAGACAGAGATCCAGGATGCTCTGCGCCTCTTCCCGCAACATCTCCTCCTCTCCTTCCCGCAACATCATCTCCCTCAGGGGGCTCAGGCTCAGGGGCCCGAACCCCGCCGGAACAGCAGTCGGCTCCTGCTGCATCCCCAACATAGTTTCCATCTCCGCACCAGCAGGGAAGAAATTCTCCTTCTCGTCATCGTCTTCCAACAGGGCCTCGACGAGGTTTTTGTTCCGTTCCTCGTCCAGGAGCTCGAACAACAGGCCGAAGCAGATGTCTTTCGTCTGCTCCCACCACGCCATCCCGATCCCCTTCGCGTACAAGGACTTTACCGGGTGCGAGGAGTAGTTCCCAGAACCAGCAAACCACCGCCCCCCTTGTTCCGGCCCGTTCGACAGCTCCCACTTCATCTGCGCCAGCTCGCGGTCTCTTTCGTTCGGGTCCATGTCGCCAGGGGGGTGATACGCGAGTGCGTCGATGTCCGCAACCGCCTCTTGGAACTCAAAGGTGTTCTCCACCGCGTCCTGGTCGCGACTCTGGAGGCGCGCCTCGTCCCGGAACTCCGACCGAAATCGCCCGTGCTCGTCACGGCTCTGCTGCACAGGACCGCCACCCGCCAAAAACCCGGGCACCACGTGCCCGACGAGGTCGTCGTCGTCCCCTGGTTGCGTGATCAATAGAGGAGCCGCTCGACGCTGCTGTCCTAGAGACACTATGATCGACGGCGGCATCAAACCTTCTTCTTCTACTTGGGGAATTCGGGGGAACTCGTCTTCCTCAGAATCGGCCTCGCCTCGCGAATCCCCCTTCGCCTGGAAATCCTCCTGAGCCAGCCGATGGAGCACCTGCAGTTGGCCTTCCCGCTGAGGCTGCGAAGACGATGCCGTGCTGCGAGAGGGCTGCTCCGGACCCCCAAATTGCGGGGTCATCGGAGGTCTTCGCATTGGCTCATTGATGTACATTACTCCACCGAGATCGAAGAGGTCCAAGCGCGGGTCGACGCTGGTGGGCGTCGGCAGCCGCCCAAACGGCTGCACAACGCCTTGATCCGACGGCTGGTGTGATGGAGGTGTCGGGAGGACTTGTCTGGGATCGGGTTGCAAGACTTCACCGAGATCGAAGAGGTCCAGGCGCGCATCGACGATCGGCGATAGAGTTGTAGGGGGAAAAGGCTGAGGCGGCGGAAAGAAAGAGGCCCCCGGAAGCGGAGGCGGTATCGTTGTCGGCGACAGTCGATACGACGGCGCCCCCACAGAAGAAGACGAGGAAGCTGCACCCCAGACCGTGTGGGCCCTCTCCGAGTCCGAATTCCCCTCTGGCCTTACACTTACTCCGGCCAAATGGGCCTCTTCCATCACGGCACCATGGTCATTGACGGCTGGCAACGGCCCCGCGAAGGTGGGCCTAGGCCGGCTGCTTTCGTCGAAGTCTGTCTCCATTGCATTCGCAACATCCGGATAGTGGGTCTCCATCGCATCCGTCTCTATCGGCATAGCCGCCCGCCCACCCTCGGCCGAATCAACGCGGTCTATGTCAAAATCGCCTGCCCAGGAGCCCCCCTGGTCAACAGCCGCTTCCGTCAGGTTGTCGCCATTCTCATTCTGCACAAAAAGGCGCAACACTTCTCTTTCCCTGAGGGTCAACCCACCACCAATACCACTCTTTTTCCCCAGCCCCGCCGACATGTTGACGTGCACTTTTTCACGGACAAGCCGGAGCCGAGGGCCGGTCTGACCGTACCAAAGCTCGACCGCCGGCGGCTCCACCGGGTCCTGTCCCTGTAGTGCGTAACCGGTGGGAATGTACACTGGAAACAGCTTCAGACTGTCCTCCGCCAGCAGATCCGGGTCGTGATCCAGGAAACCACCCCCGATCCAACCAAGTTCTTGAGTTGTTCCTACCTCTACTGAACGCGGAGTTTGGAACAGCGCGCCGCCTTTCGCGACCAACGCACCTCGATCCAGAATCGACTGCTGCATAAATAGCCACCTGTCGTCGTCGAGGTCGCTGTACATCGGGTCTAGCTCCAGCACGCGGCGGTAGTACCTTTTCAACTTTCCCCGGATCCTCGCGTCGTTCACTCCATTAAACTCGCGCGCCTCCCGCAGCAAAAACACCACGCCGATTTTTTCAGCATCCATCGCCGGCCCACTGGTGCCGAGACTTTTTTCATCCTGGCGATTGGGGCTCATGATGTCCGCATGCCCGAAAACCACCTGAGTCGGCGGCGTCCAGGCCGTCGCGCTTCCTTCGACCACGCGCTCCACCTTGTACCGGATTCTACCGAAATAATTGCTCAAAAAGCCTCCGCCGCTTCCCACCCTGTGCTCCTCCTCCCGCTGCGTCGGAACGCGTTCCACGTCGTCGCACGAAATCCGAATGTAAGACCCCGCTTCTTGTTCCCGCGAGCTCGCGGAGAACCGGAATGTGTGCGGTGGCAGGCTCGTTGAAGACGCAGAGCTAGACTCTTCTTCTCCTTCTTCGTCCCCCGTTTTCGTATCGTTTCGGGCGTATTTCAGCACCGCGTGGCTCCGGTGCTGCGCCCAGTAGCGGACCGCGGTCTGCAGGCGGTAGCGCTGCCGGCGGGGCCCCTTGCCTGGGATTTCCTCTCCTCGCGACCCAGCGGTGTGCACCTTCTTCTCCTGCAGTTCCTCTTCCGCGTCCAGCGGGACACCGAGGAGCGGCCTCTCACCATCTTGTTGGTGGTCGCCATCTTGTTGGTGGTCGCCATCTTGTTGTTGGTCGCCATCTTGTTGCGCCGCCGGCAGCATCCCTCCCTGGCCCTCCGGGCGGCGGTTGACCGGTACCGGGAGGGTGGCCATCCAGCAAAAAAACGGGAAGACCGACCGCTCGAGCGCTCCGGCCAGCTCCCCGTTCCACTGTTCGGCCTCGTACAGCAGGTCGTCCCGCAGGTCGTGCTCCGGTCGCACCACGCTCTCGTCCTCACTTGCAAACGGCCCGTACAGGTCCAGGAGCACCCGCCGCTTCCCCCTCAATGCCCTCACGGAGAGGGTGGACGAGCCATCGCTTTCAACTTCGGGCAGCACCCGCTCATACGGGCCGTCGAGCAAGTAGAGCGCAATCAGCCCCAGGTCGCGCGGCTGCGGGGGAGGGGAAGTCAGAGCCAGAGGAGCTTCTACACGTGGTCCTACATTGGACTCCACTGCCGCAACGCCTTCGCCACCCGTCACCGTCGCCCCGAATTCGGAGAACAGGTCCCGTCGGTTCCTCCACATCCACTCGCTGCGCCGCGCGAGAAGTGAAAGCGCCGCCTGCAGCCCCATGCGCGCGCGCCACTCGCGCCTGAGAAGCGCGCGATTCGCAGAACTGGATCTGCATAGGTCCTTCCTTACATCCTCCACAGTGGCCAGGCCCGCGCGCGCGTTTTGTACCAGCGCGGCGAAAAAGCGGGACCACACGGGACGGCTCGTCGTCGCTGTCGTGAACGCCGTATCTTGCCAGAGGTGTGGCGGCAGAAAGCCAGTTTGCAGGCAGTCATCGTTGTCCACGCCTTGGGTCAAGCACGCGCCGGAGGCCACAGCCTTCATGTAAAAGTCGCGCTCCGCTTGCGAGTGCGGCACGAGGAACTGCGTCCGCAGCCGCTGGCAGTGGAAGGCCGCAGCCTCGTCGACGATGCGGCGTAGATCTTCCTTCGCTCTGCCCGTGCTTATCTTCTTCTTCCTACCCGCGAGTTTCTCCAACGCTGCGTCGAAGCTAGCAAGGTCGAGTCCGCTTTCCTGCCGGCGCCGCCAGAATGCGCCCCCAGTTGTCACGTCTTCAGCCTCTTCTGCGTTGCTCGTCTCCCCCTTCCCCCCTGTTCGGCTCTCGCTTGCCGGAGGCTTACTTCCTGGCCCTCGGAGGTTCGTCTCCTTGTGGAACGCAGCCTGCAACGATCGAGCTTTTTCGCGCTCTTTGTCCAGTTTGGCGGGCAAACCGACAAGAACGCTCGTGACGCGGTCGGCGACGGCACGAAAGATCTTAGCCTTGTTCACGATGTGCAGGTGTTCGACCAATTCGTCGAAGTACCGTCCCGTCACGTCGTCCAAAAACCGGGAGCAAATATCCTCCGACGTCTGTCGTTTTATTTATTGCATACTTAATTCGGAGTTTGTTCATAACTAGGGCTTCGAAACGCATTCAGGCGGAAGCGGAACAACATAGCACGGTGTCATACGAGCTGCGCTGGCGCCAGCTAGATAGGTAGGTCTGATTGGACACCTCTACGACCGAGAGCGAGACTCCGACAGAACAAAGAACGCTCAGTATAGAGTAAATTAGTAATACGTACCCACTTCGCCTCCTGGAGACTGGGGTCCGGTCGCAAAACGTTGTGCACTGCCGGAGCTTCTTGCCCCAGGAGCGGCACGAAGGCGTCCCTTCCCGAGTCAGACAACAACCCATGCAACGCCTCGACTTGTATGGGTTTCGTTGTGCTGCGCCTGGGGGGCACGGTCGAAACTAGTCCGCCGAGACTAACCGCCGAAACTAGTCCGCATTTGGATTGGCTCACCTCCGACACGCTCAGCGTCACCGCCGCGGCGACGAGCATCCTGCAATGAACTGGAATTCCCCGCATGATTGCTGCTTTACAGCGTTTGGAGGAAGTTATCAACGAGACGAAAGCTGCGAGCTGGTAGTGCTAGTCGTAATAAATGGTATGTATACGTACTTCCGGTGTCCCGTGTAATACAATCTTGACTGCGCCGCGTGCCTGTAACCTAGGCAGCGGGTGTGTTACTCTTAGTGTTTAGCAAAGAGAAAGGATAAGGACCTAACTCAATAAAAAGGTTGTAAGCCTAAACGCCAGCGCATAGATACGCACTAGAAACGCAAATGAGTAAAGAATAAAATCGGTCGCAAGCCTGTGAAAAGTTGGGGGGTGATCTACAGTCTGGTAGGGGGTTCATCATCATCGGGTGGAAAGACTTTGATATAATCGACCTGAACCTGCGTGATTTCGATTTCGAACACGGGGCAATGCTAGCATCGACCGAATTTTCATTGCTCTTCAGCATGCACGATGATCCAAAGTTTGAAGCATTAGCAGATCGATGTTGTCAACGGGGTTGCAATTCGGTCGCAGAATGTCTTTTTACATCAAGGTTTGTGTAAAATTTGCGTTTGTAGTTGATGCAGTAGTGATGAGTCTTATGGTACAGCCAGGTGGAAGTGGATTTCGATATTGCAGTTTCGTGTGCGATTTCTTCGATACATGCGTTTTAGCACGCCGACGTCTGTGACTACATAAACTTTACTTCTAAGCACAACTTGTACAGCTACAGGCCAGACACTACTCTACAGCAGCTGTTCAAAAGTGAATTAACTTAATCTGGAGCAGCCCTCTATCGATGAACCTCCACACCGTTATTTAAATGTAAATCGATTTCAGACACTCGTCATGATGTCAGAAGTCGATCCTCGCGCCGAAGTTGGCGACTGCCGCCATTTGCGCGATGGAGGCGCCTTTTTTCTTGGTGAACATCTCCGCATAGTCCACTGTTTCCGCGAGTGCCCGGTTCTTCCTCAGTTCCTTTTCGTGCTCTTGGTGCAGGAACCGCTTCTGCAGGTTCTTCAGCATGTCGCTCACTTCGTCGTCGTCTTCCGTCGCCCCTGCGCCCATCAGGTTGTGCTCGTCCGCCAGGAACGAGGCCTGTGACCGCTTTTGCTTCATCCCGTCGTGCAGTTTCCGTAGCACGTCGCGGTTCGTTAACTTCCCCTCGCCGTCCTCCCCGGCAGCCCTTTCTGCGGGGTCGATCGAGTACAACTCCGCACTCGTTTGCGGCGCGGTCTGCGGGCGGGGGGGGCCGAAGGTGGTCCCGGTCCCGCTCTCCCCCAGCGTGCCCGGACGGTTCAGCATCGGCGCGAGCTTCTTCCGCACGTTGATGTAGGTGTTCACCTTGCTCGCGCGTTTCTCCAGCTCGGTCCTGCCCATCCCTCCCCCGCCGCCGCCGCCCATCCCGTAGCTCTGGAAGTGGGTGTGCGCCGGGCGGACCAGGCTGGTGGACTCGTGCCAGACCCGGCGGGGCTTCTTTTTCAGGTGCTTCGCCCCCTGCGCCAGCAACACCCACTTGGAGTGCTCGTCGCCCCACCGCTGCACGCGCCGCGTGAATTTCTCGTCCAGGTTCACCCCCGCGTCCAGCTGCCGCGTCAAACCGCGGCAGAACTCGTAGCGGTCCAGGCTGCCCATCCCGTCCAGGTCCATCGTCAAAAACAAATTCACCCGCCGCCGCTGGGCCTCGTGCGACAGCGACCCGTTCCCGGGGTACTTCAATGTACTTTGGAGCGCGGCGGTGAAGGCGCTGACCCCCAGCCGGTCACTCGCATTCGTGTCCATCATGCGGAAGATGCGCTCCATGCCCTCGTAGCCAAACGCACCGTACTTGGCCTGCAGGAAGTCGCGGAACAGCCGCATCTCGGTGACCATCTCGTTCTTCTTCTTCTGCAGCCGCTCCTTCGTCACGTCGTAGGCGCCGGGGGGCGCGCCGGTGGACCGGGAGAACTCGTCCTCGCCAGTGCCGGGGAGGATCTTGTTCTCCTGCTCCATGATCAAAGCCTCCGTGGAGAACAGGCCGTAGTGGCCGAAGTAGTCCCGGAACGGCCGCGGCGTCTTCTTGTCGACAATGCCAAACCGCGTCGTCCACCGCTTCGGGTGCTGGATCTGGTGCGACTTGCGCGCGAAACCCTTCAGCGCGTCGTCGGACGCGGGGGCAGTCTGCACCTCGCGCTTGGAATCGGGGTGGCTTGGAATTTTTTGCTCCCCTGCTGTCACCAGCACGCCCCCGCTGCTCGCCACCTTCCGTAGTGATGGGTCGCTCCCGAACGTTGCGATCGTGGTCTCATGCTCTCCCGCGGTCATGGTAGTGTTCAACGCGTCGCCCGTTTCACACGTGTTGAGCAACGAGTTCGAGGCCGTCGTGGTCGTCGTCAGGTTCACAGTTGTCGCTGCGGCGTCTTGGTCCATGTTCGGGAACGTGAAGTCCTGGAGCGTCGTGTTCCCGGAGGACAGGGTCCCGGCAACTTCTCCCGACACAGTTTTTTTGTGCATGGTCGCGCGTTCGAGATTAAAAGCCGACGACTGCTGCTCGTGCGCGGAGGCGACGCTTCTGTCGCTGTAGATGCCCTTGCAGTGCCGCTGCGACGGCGTGGTGGACCGGGTTTTGCGCCCGTATTCCCGAATCTTCGCGTGGAAGTCGAACTCGTCGCCGCTGTTCCACCTGATGCTGGTATTCACGCCGTTCCCATGTCTCCGCTCCTGCTCCTGTTTCTTCGCTTCGTAGATCTCGTGCTCCGAAAAGCCTAGCACCGCCCCAAACTCCTCAAATGTGAGCTCCCCACTCCCGTCCTTGTCCAAGAGCTGAAGGAGCTTCTTGCGCCGCTTTCGGGAACTCGCGTCCACGGACTCGTCGGGGTACTTCAGGGAAAGAAGACCTGCCTCAAACTCGATCATGGACACCTGAAATGGCAATGGCAAGAACGCGCGATTTCTTGTTGCAACGATTTATTTTTGCAGCTCATAGCTTCGTCATCTCACCAGATCGAGGACCACGCTCAGTCTATCAACGGTGAAAAAGTTGTACCAAGTTGTTTCCGTTTCTGTCCATGTCTCGGTAGAAGGCGTACCACGCTCCCGTGGACAGACTCGTCTCCGACAGGAGGTTCACCGTCTGCTTCCCCGCGCCGCTCGACGCACTGCCTCCGCCGCCCGCCTGCGCGGCTTCCGTTCCCATTCGGTTCGCTGAGGGCCCGGCCCCCGGCGTCGTGCCCACGTGCGCGTATTTCTGCATCAGAAACACCTTGAAAAACAGCAGTTCGTCACCGACCTCCACCAGCATGTGCTTCTTCAGCGGATCCACGGCAGATGCGTCGAACGTGATCCAGTGTACCGCCTTATGAAAGGACCAGCTGACAAGGTTTCAGATGCGATGCTCCATTATGTAGGCTAGGGGGTGGCACCCCCGACGCCGTGCGAAGCACGGCGGCGGAGGATGAGCCATCGGCAAGGAGAGGAAGGTGGAGAGCGGGAGAGGCCACTGCCTAATAGAGCTACTGCCACATCACCCGCGGTGTAGACGTTCGTGGAGAAGGCGAGTCAAACAGGGGCGCCTGGAGGCTCGGTCTGTCGTCTTCACGAACCTTTGCCCTAGACATAGCCGAAGGGGACCTCGCGAGGCCCCCCGACCCCCAGCTTTCACTAATACCACTTATCGCTCATGGTTTACCAGCTGGCCCCGCACCGTACGCCTTCTGCCGCTGCGCGTGCGACAACTTTTCGTGCAGGCGGTCGTCCGTCTTCGTCACCGGCATGCGCACTATGCCGTTTTTCAAATACACCACAGGACCGGCGGAGTACACGATTCTGTTCCGGCCCACCGGCGGCGAAGACTCGACCGTGTCCAGCTCCGGGCCGGCGCGGCAGATCAGAGTCGGCTCCGCGACCCAGTACGGCGTGTTCTTTTTGATGTCTGCATACTCCGACGACCTCGGCGTCGGATTATCACACGGGATCGGCTGCTCCGGTGGAGGACCTCTGGGCGATGCCCCCTCGCTCGAGTGGGAGAAGTGCTCCGTGCTGGATGTTAAATGCTGCGCCTGCACGATCGGCTCGTGCGGACCCGGGCCTACTGATCTCTGGTCGCGGCAGTCGCGGCTCTTCTGATGTTCCACGGACGTGGAGGAAAAGTGCGGGTCCACGTTCATACTCCCCTCTTTAATATTCTCCTGCTGCGTGATGAAGAACCCGCCGCCCCGCTCCTCGCTGAGTTCCCTTTCCCTTTGTTCCGCCCGTTCCTGCTGGTCGTGCTCCAATTGCTCCTGGAACGCCCTCTGCTCTGCCAGTTCCACCACTTCTTCCTTCTTCGCTTCGGCTCGCTCCTTCTTCCTCTTGGCCTTTTTTTCCGCCAGCTCGACGTGCGGCGGGGCCCGTCGGCCCTCACCCTGCGGGCCGCCGTGAAACAGCGGCGCCGGTACATGCCCAGCCTCGTGCACGGGGAGCACGTCGTGGGTGCCGTACCGGATCTCGGCCCGGTTTGGCCGGGGCGGCGGCGCCATTCGAATTGATTTTGATTTGAGGCGATTTTTATTGCAAGTAGGGTCGTAAAGTATTAAACGAATATGAATCTATCGGTACATGATCCGACAACAGCACTCGCGCAAAGCTGGCTATATTCCGAGCTACTTGTTGTAAACGTTGCAAGCGGTATTACCGCAGTCCGACCAGAAGATGCGACCCCCATCATAGCATCTTTGCCCGCGGATCGACTGAGAAGCCCCAACCCGCGTGCCCAAGAAAATGTCCCATCCCACTCTCCCTTGCACGGCACGATCACGGGCCCAGCGTCCTGCATCACTTCAATCGTGACGACAGAAACCTGCATCTTTCCTCGCGCTTCATAAGTGACGACAGAAACCGATCCTGATCTGATGTTGATGCTGATCCCCGTTCCGGTCCCACATAGGGTGCTGCTAGACCATGAGTCACGAAGATGCCTAGATGAACTCCTCGTCGCGACGTGATTCCGAAGACTCTCTGTTTATCAATTTTTTCTTGCTGTTATAATCACGCACGTCTGTCAGTCTCGGTAGTCAGAAAAAAAAGCGGTTCCTAGGTATCGACCAGTGTTCTCAAGTGAATAGGTTTTGAGCGCAGGCTCGATCGTCGTTAGTGGAATACTTAAAAAAACGTCTTCCTTCATATCGATATCAAGCTTCGTCGTCAAACTTATCCGAGCTCCCAGATTCCCTTCCTCACACTTCCAGTTTGTTTCCCTTTTCTGCTGCCCATTTCGGCACTCGAATTTTCGTGATGTCAATCGTCAGCGGCGCTTCCATTTGCGCCCTCTTTCCCCGCGACTTCCCCGCGGCCCCTCCGTTTGAGGATATCAACGCGTTTCCTTTTTTCCGCGAGCGCGCTACCAGCTCCTCCTCCGCGTCGTAGCCAAACCCCGCACCGCCATCTTCCGCCGCAGAGGTTTCCGCGTTCTCCTCCCCCGCGTTCCCCTCGGTCGCATCCACATAGGACTCCGACGCTCTGGCGGCGACTTTGTTGCAGTTTTTGTCCACCTTGTCGAAGTACATCTTGGGCGGGCAGCTGCCCAAAGACCGGACGTAGGTGGTGCGGTAGTGCCGCAGGAAGCTCATCCCCATGATGAGCACTATGGCGGGACCAGCGATGGTAAGTGGCTATTAGTGATAGTGGGTTTTTAAATTGAGGGACGGCTGGTGTTTGGGAGAGGTTCCCCTTTGCGACGGGTGTCCTAAGGAGAGGGCCGCAGTACTAGGAGCAAAGGCGGGTTTCTGCGGCTATAACAGGCGCAGACCAGTGGAACCGTTGCCCCCTAGAGCTGACAGGAGTAGAGCGCCACTCTCTACTGCGCTTTCCTTTGCACTGTACGTATCGGCTCTATCACCGTTCTAGTCGCTGGCTTACCTCCATGACCTGCCCCCTCTACCCCTCCATAGTTTTAGAAGTGCCGCCTGCCTTTATTTTGTCCCCATCGCTTGGGGAAACGTTGGTTTCTCGCCACTGACCAAATCTTGGTATTCACATCCTCAGCACCGATTCATAGACACCTTCCCCAGCCGCTCGTCTTCTTTGTCCAGCGGCATGAAGGCCGGCACGCAGGCGGTCACGGTTTCCGATTTTTTCTGCCCCATCAGCCACTCCCGCATGCCCGTCTGGTCCTCGGTCTGCTCCACCTTCATCACGTACGCGGAGGGGGGGAGCGCGAAGTGCTCCTGGAATTCGTCCTTGCCGAACGTAAACTCCAGGTCGGGGAGGTCCTCCAGGTTGCTACAGTCCTCCTTGATGCCAATGCTGTTCACAAGCTCCTCGATCACAACCGTGGGGGCGGCGAGGAGCGACGTCCCGCTGTCGATGATCGCGGCGCAGCCCTTGTCGCCATCGCACCAGTTTGTAAACGACCCCTGCGGGGACGATCGTTGATTCTGACTCTCCGTCTGGAGAAAGGCGGGAGTAGAGCCGGAAGTCGTGCTGGAGGTAGAGGCCTCTTCTTCTTCGTTCTCGTCCGCTTCCGTCGCGTTTTCCTGTACGCTGATGCCGAACTTGGGCATGTGCACGGCCCAGTGGACCTTGCCGACAACCTCGACCTGCGTCTCGCCCTGGTCCGAGTTCGCGTTGAAAGTGAGCCACCCCGGCGGCCAGCTCTCCTCGTGCGACTCCCCATCGTGGTGCGTCGTGGACGTTTGCGAATTCCCGCCGTCACTGGTGGCAGACAACACTTGCCTCCCCTCGGACGCGCTGCGCGACAAACAAATGCTGAACTTATTCACGTCCGCCCGCTCGAGAAGAGTCGTGGTCTTGCCGGAAGGCTCCTCGGCTGAGGCGGGTATGGGTATGGCGATTATAAATATATGGCTAGCTACGTGCAGCCCGATTGGGCCTATACCGAAGCTGTGCCATCGGTTCCGCTCATTGCGATCGCGGAGTGCTACGCTATATGCTGGTGGCGCAGCCAAAAAAAAAACGCAAAACATCTTCTTCGAAGGTATGACACCAGCGTAGTCTCTGTAAGTATCTATGGGTACAGGTATCCGCCATGCTGGGGACGTGGTCGCGGGGGCCGAGACCGACGATGGCGGAAAACTTGGCGCCGTTGTCCCACGCCGCGATGCGATGCGCGGTGATCATCCAGATCGGGAAAAAGCTTAGGTTAGGCGCCTCCCCATCATCCCCGATCTTCACACTCTCGTATCCTCGCACCGACTCCACCGGCCCGGAACCAAACATGTGCTGTGCGGTCACGCGCTGTGAGAGTGACAGTGGGGTAGCGAGTCAAAAATCGGGCACACCTATAGGTATATCGATTTCGCTACTTGGTCCCAGCCGCAATGATCACGCTCGCACCCACGTCGATCTGGAATTTGAATTTCTATTTCAACAATAAAAACGAAGAGCAGCAGAAACTTTCAAAATTATAATTCCACTGAAGTTCTACCCTGTATTCGCAGACTTCGTCGCTGGTTTTTTCCTTCATGCAGGTCTCCATCGCGTTCTTCGCCTCGTTGTTTTCCGTCGGCGACGAGAACAGCGAGAAGGTCTTGCTGTTCTCCGCGTCGTACAGCGGCGTGCTCTCTTCCGAGTAGCCCTCGCTGTGGCACTGCTGGCACTCCTCCGACAGCACGAGCACCTCGAACGAACCCGTGTCGTAGATGGCCGGGAAGTAGGACACGCCGTTGTCTTTCGCTTCCCCGATGCCGATGTCTCCGTAGTACTGCACGTTTTGGAAGTTGTGCTTACAGCGATCAAAACAATGCACTTTTGTTGAAGATCATCTTCACAAACCAGATTGGCAATGGGGGAGCGACAGCGACCCGATCGATGTTCTGAGATCCATGCCGCGAGTCAATGCCGGACGCGATGCGTGTCGGGGCATTGGGGGGGAAGGGTGCCGCGAAGTCTGCGCCGCTGCCATTTGCCACCTAAAATAGGCACTTCAGGGCGCTCTTGGCGGCGGCGCAACAAGATGCCCAAAACAGGCCAAAAACGCGGAGGGCCGTTTTGTGAAGATGCGTTTATCAATGCACTTTTATGAGCTGTAATGTGCAGCTTCACGCTGTACGTGGTTTGCGTCGGCGACAGCGGGTTCTTGGTTCGCAAGCAGCAACTCGAGTGCCCGTCCGCATCGACGTCCTTGCAGGGGTCGGGGGAGCGTTGGCTGTTCAGGGAAGTTGTGGTGACGGCGGACTGCTCAGCGGCTTCTGCGCTTTGATCCTGCTCCGCGTTAGCCGAAGTACCGGCGAGAAGCGGCGGCGAAGGCAACCGAGGACCCGCTTTTCTGGCGGCGCTCTTGCGCAGTGCGCTCGACGAAGCGCTCACTCGCTGAGCTGCCGGAGCTGTTGCGATTCGATAAGAAGTTCATACGTAAGCAAATCGGTTTTGAGTCGATGCAGATGACGTAGTACGGAGCAGCCCAAACAAACAAAAACAAAAAAGTGACTGTGACACCTCTCTTCACCGTGACTGTCACGCCTCGACGCGGGTTCCTGCGCAGGATAGAGTGCAGGAACCGCGCATCGGCGCCCTCGCCCGCCAGGAGGATCGCGAGCAGGGCTGCGTTTTGCATGCTGGTCATCATCGCTTGCCGGAACGCTGAATCAATGCTCTCGTTTTTGCGACGGCCGCGCTTTTGCAATGCTGCTGTAGCTGTTTCTAGCTCCTCCTAAGCTAGCGTGCCAAATGGCTCCTGTTTGTCATTTGGGATGACGGATTAGATAGAAAAACTTGCTCTACCTGTGAAAGTACTTTAAGTACACGCCGGTCCGGAAGACGCTCTCTTTCTCAAGCTCAACCGAGCAACGCAAAAACCGAATCCATATGCCAGTGATGAGTCTTACTCTGAGTCTGTCCCTGCATCTGTCTTTCTCTCTCATCTTCCTCTCAGCCGCATCAATCATCTGTCTGGGTCCTGTCACGCGTGCCTCATTTCTCGTCCTGTGTTGAGTCCATCTCTCTTGCAGTGTTCTACTAAAGTCATGACGCAGCAGGGATATGCGCGGGGATGGACGCCCGAACACTGGGTCCACCAGCTGCGCAGCGGGTAGGACCGTTTGCGTGGAAGACCATCAACATCAGTGGGCATGGGGACTCTTGGCCCTCGCACACCTCTCAACATGCCGGCGCCTCCTTTCTGGCGGCCCTATCGTCACGCACCGAAAATAGAAGCGCATCAATTTCACTACTGCACCCCGACAACCAATCACCGAACTTAAAAAAAAAGCACGGCCAAGGCCCCAAACTAAACAGCCGCACCCCCGAGGTCCCCGAATTGCCAACGAAATACGAAAAAACTCGCAAAGAAATACCGGCGCGCGCGCGCCGCGCGTTGGTTCGCGGAGAAAAAACCGCGCGGCGCGCCCCGCCTCTTTCTCTCGGTTGGCTTCCTTCGTTTCATCTCGCTGCCGGTCGCGGCGTCGGGCTTCATCTCGATGCCGGGCGCGGTGTCGGGCTTCATCTCGCTGCCGGCATCGAGATGGAGCCCGACACCGCGGGCGGCGCGAAGGTGGAGCCCGACACTTTCTGCTGCGGGGTGTATTTTGTGGGTCGCAAGCTGTGGGGTCGCAAGCAGCGACCCACAAGACAGGAACACCTTCCCCGACCTCGCTAAAAGGTGCACGCGCTGCGCCATCCGCCAAAGGACTGCGCGGAGCTCGGCGTGCGTTTTTTTAGGCTACGGCTTCGCGCGAGTAGTGTTTACTGGTTTCAGCCAAATGACCGGCTTCCGATAATCCCCCCACCTCCACTGGAAGGATTCGACGGCGAACGCTGTGGGCAAACTGCTGCGTTGCCTCCGTTCGTTCCAGCCCCATGTCGTCGAGCTGCTGCATGAGCTGGTCGACCTGGTTTCAGGGGGGCCAGTTTCTTCGCGAACGACCATTCCTCTCGGCTCGAGTTTTTTTATCAACTCCAGCAAATCCACGGCGAGCATCTCGGCCTGGCACCATGATGGGACGACGTTGCAGGTCACGACAGCAGTGGCTCGAAAAACCTCGCGCGCACTTCTGCGCACGAGGTCGGCAGCGGCTGGAGAAACCGCGCCCGCGCGCCCGCGTACGAGGTCGGCAGAAGTGCGCGGGCGGTTTCAGCCGAAGAGTGAGCAACGAAATAACGATGACAAAGGACTAGGACATTGAAACTTTCTCGCGCGGAGGAATCATTATCATAGCGCTGCCGTTCTAGTCCTGTTTCAATGGCGGTCGTGTTGGTCTTTTGCAATTCTGGTTTTTTCAACTAGGCAACGGACGACGAGATCGCTGACGATGCCAGGGACTGTGCTCCTTTTCACACCCACGCCGATTCGAACACCCTCGGCGCGCCGCAGTTGTTCTCTTGTATGCATCAGCAACATTTCGTTTTCATTTCCGGCGTCAGAGTTCTGGGGTGAAGCATCGTGACGGAGGTGACATCACGTACCTTGCGGACAGCTTTGCAGTATGTTAATGTTTTACAGCAATAAGAGGAGTATATCTCTGAAACTGAGTAGCTTCGAAAGCAATAATGTTGACGGCTATGCGGTTTGGCTGCTAAGCCGCGCCATGGTGTACAGTTAAGGTGCTCACTTGCTTCTACGTTTAAACCGAGCCTCCAGCGCTACTGAGTAGCTTCGAAAGCAATAATTAAATTGCTGAACTTTATTCATGTAGTTGCGGCGATACTCATCGGAAGCATTTCTGTGGCTGCTCAGATCGACTACGAAGCGGAAGTCATCTCCCAAACCGTTCTCGTACATATTCAAACCTCGATACACATTCGCCATGTGTCGGGGTCGCTCTGTCAGATCCTTGCTGCCTACAGTGTTATCCATCCATCGGTTTTCACCCGCTCTCCGACGTAAGCATTCGGGAGGACAACGTCCGACGTCGGCTTTGATGTCACCGTCGCTCGTAGTTCCTCTCTTGGTAGTTAAGTACTCGTCGCCGCTTCCGACGCCGACGCTTGCAGCTGCCGCAGCGCTTGTCCTAGTCCGGCTTCCAGCCGCGCACTCTGTTCGCGCAGCTGCGAAAGACCTCCGAAAAGGTGCGTCGCGGTCGCAACGGCATGGTCCACCTGTGCCGGCACGCTGCGCAGCCACGCCAGGTCGTGCTGCACGAGGTAAAAGGATTTTTTCTCCACCGCCCTTCCAACCGCCGCCAGGTCGGATCTCAGCCACCCGAGCAGCTTCTCCAACCGCTCTTCGTTGGCCTGCTGCTTCTCTCGGCGCTGCGCGGCTCGCGCGAACCCGTCTCGCAGCCCCGTTCTCAACGCTGTGTCCATCTCGTTGACACGTCTCGCGGCGTCCAGTTGCTGGGTCAACGCATCCGCAAGGGACCTCTGCACGCTCTCCATCTCGCGACGAGCGTTCGTGGGAGATTGTAAAAACCGCATGAGAGCGCTCCTCTTGTTCTGCAGCCCAGTTATTGCTGCGCGGCGTCCGGAAATCCCGTTCTCGACCGCTTCGACATTGCGCCGGACCTCAGCCAACACCGCCGCCGCCGCCACCGAACAGGACGCGGACCCCGCCCCATCAGCTGACGCTCCAGCCGCAAAAATTCGTTGCAGCATCCCGTCCACATCCATGTCCTCCCCATGCAGTGTGTCTACAAAGGTGCTTTGTGCCGCGGTAAACGAGGCTTCACGCTCGCGGGCGGGCGGCGGGCAGGTACCGCGAAGCTTTAACTTCTCATTGAACAGGCAGGAGAGAGAGGCCTCGTCCACAAAGTATGGCGAGTATGCACCCGCCGCCGCACTGTAAGCATTAAGGGCAGCAGTCAAGCGTTCCAGACCCAAATCTCCGATCTCCCCCTCGTTCCGCAAGGGGCATTCAGATGCCAGCTCTTGGGCGAGCCTTGTCGCCAAGCTGCCTTCTGCTGGTGCCCGGAAGCGCTCTCGTCCTCTCGTCGTCGTGGTTACCATCGACTCCATCCCGTTCCCCCCACTCCCTCCATCCGACATAACCACGCCGAGGAACACCGCTGCCGTGGCCACGAAAAGCGCCGTGCGCCTCGCTGCCACCACGCGAAAGACGAGGTGCAGCAACGTTCCAATCAGGCGCGCGAGGTCCTGTAGAAACCGCACCGGAATGGAAGTGGAAAGCTCCCGTGTCAACAGCACGTAGGCGACAAACATGCGCAGCAGCGGGAAGACGAGTCGCGCCGGCAAGGTTCCCACTTCCGCAACAAGGTCTCCGTCTCCCCCGGTCGCCGCCTCGTGCAGACTCACTAACAGCGGTGTGAACACAATGCTGGCGCGGTACCAGTCAACGGCCCGATTCACCGGCCCGCCGCCGAGCTCCCGCGCTCCCTTCGAAATTTCCGCGCCTGTTTCTGTCAGCGCGCCGCGCACGGCGCTCCCCACTCTCCGGATCGGCCTTTTCAGCAACGAAGCGCCGCTCCGCGGCGGATCCTCCTCCTCACTTGCCTGGTCGTCTTCCTCTCCTGCGTCGGAGTCGGAGTCAGTATCCTCACCTTCTTCGCTGTCCTCTTCCATTCGCGTGCTTCCCCTACTTGCCGATGGAAAACACAGCGCCCTGTCGAATTTCCGCAGTGCTTTTCGCAGCCGCATCTGCGTTTCTTCCCCGCGGTTCCTCGGCGGGAGATCCTCGGAGGCTTCATCTCCCTCGGAAGCAGCGACCATGTCCTCCGCGTCCACGGGCCTTCGCGCCATCGCTCGAAACGCCGGCTGCAGCACCCGGAGCAGCGCCGTGCCCACCCGCAGCGCGGCGCCTGTGCTTGAGAGAGACACCGGCAGTTCCCACTGCTTCATCAAGTACATGAACGCCAGAACCGCGGCGCCGTTCTGCAGACGCCTCGGCAGAAACAAGTACAGCGTGGGCAGCATCGGCAGGAGAGCGGTCGCAGTGAACGCATTCGCACTCGCATTTGCATCTTTACCGAAAAAGGTCAGTGCCGGCGCCACGAAGAAGTAGGAGTGCACGACGAACGTGAGGGGGCCCGCGATGTATTTTGGCAGCACTCTCCGCCCGAAAGCAGGGCCCCAGCGCATCACCGCATTCGCGTTCACACCCGTGGCCCAGACCTCCAGCGGGACCAATGCCAGAACCGGGAGCTCCAGGAAGAAGCCTAGGATGGCCACCGGAATCCACGCCTCGACGGCGCCGTCGAGAGCACGTTTTGGTAGCTCCTGCGAGAGCTGCGCAAGCATGGTCTTCGAGTCCTCCGATGGGAGCGCGTTGTCGCGTGCCGGAGTCGTGACCACTTCGCCCACGTTCCACAGTTGCACTGCCAGTGCAGCAAGCAACACCTCCCGCACAGCACCAACGCCAAGAGCTTTCAACCCAGCGAGAAACCTTGATGGCGCCGCATCGTCCTCTTCCTCTGGAGTTCCGGCTTGCTGATCATCTCCCTGAGGCACCACTCCGAGCAGGTCGGCGAAGACATCTTCGCGGACCATTCGGCACAATGCCACGCGCAACGCCGCTAGCCGAGGGCGAACCTCCTCGGCATCCTCATCTGCTCCGCCCCTTTCCATGGCGCCCACGAAATCGAGGTGGGTGTCTTGGATCTCAAAAAGAAACTGCTCAAGCTCACTCCCGGCGCCTCCGTCCTCCTGCTCGCTTTCTTCGGAAGAGCACGCAATTGCGTCTTCGCCCTCGTTCTCGCCCGAACGTTCGGCGCGCCACTCCATTTCCTCATCAAAGTAGCCCTTCACCCTGCCAAGAAGGCCTTCCCGAAAGTCCGCCGCGCTCGGCTTCAAAACAAGCTCGAAAGCAGCGTCCTGAAATTTTACCCTCGCTGCAGCAGTTTTCCCTTCGTCTACCTTCGTTTTCTCCGGAGGGAAAAGCCTCTCGCTGAGCTTGTAGAGGTACTGGGACATGCCCAGCTGAAAAGTGTTTGCGCGATGGGCCGCGGCCACCTCCTGCTCTAATCGGGCACCAAGTGCGGGCGAGTTATCTGCATCTGCACTCGAGCCGGCGCGCTGCTTCCGCCCTTGCCCGTACGAAACGGCATCCACAACCCACAGAAACGCAACCATCGTCGTGATGCAGCAAAGCCACCTCTGCCAACCGCGGCTAACCGGGGCTGAGAAACGCGGACGCGTGTGCAGCCTCATGGTTCGACAATCGGGAGAAGGCTCGCGATCTACAGTCAAATGGATTGAGTGGAGTAGTAGGGAAGCAGTGCGTGTTTCTTATTGACTTTGACTTAAAAGTAAAACTACGCGAGTGAAAAAATGTTGTGTGAAGAGCGGCTGTAGGTCTCTGTCGTAGCATTCGCAAACACTCTGAAAAGTGGCGGAACGGCAAAAAGACCCCAGTAGCAACCTGCATCATTAGGAATCTCAGTCTCAGTCGCAAGTTTTTACATATTTCAAACAGAAGAAGAGAATTTATGCAGTAGCGCAGGCAGCAGTGATCAGAAAGGTAAATCTGTTCGCGCATCGCGCCGGCATGCAAATGCCGCTCGCAATTCTGCAAGCAGCAACAGAAACATCGATTCTGGGTAGAACAAAGGTGTGTCACTGGGTCCTGGTGTTGCGAATCGACTCATACATTACAACCATGAACCACAACCATTTCCATTACCATGCGATCTAGGATTGAAAATGAATATTTTCGGCATTCTCATTGCGTACCGAGTTGTCGCTCGCGCTCCGCGAATCATTCATGTCTTCCGACACATAAAATTGTTTCTCGTCCCTCTCACTGCGTGTGCGTCGTAGGTCCGCTACTATCTAAATCATGCACCTCCGCGACTTGGCCGCCATCGACTGAAGCTGCGTTCTTCTGTACCTTCGGCACCGCCATTCCACCTACTACTTCCTGCAGCCGGTGGAGGCGATGCGGCCGCCCTCGGCTCGTACCAAGAATGCCGAGTTCGGTGCGTGGTCCCGAGCGCGTCTCTAGTGCCGCTCCTCCAGCTGCACCCACTGTCGTTTCTCGCACCTTTCTTCTGCTCCGAGACATTTATTTCGTCCGATTCGTCCTCCCGCTCCATTTGTACCCGTTCCGCGTCCGGCCGCGCGGACTCCACCTCTGCGGCGCTCTGCTCCTCCAAAGCCAAACCACCCGCAATTTCACTTTTTAAATACAGCCGTTGCGCCCGACCCCCGCTTCCCGCTCCGCTTCCGGCGGCTGCTGGCGATGAGGATGTTATTGTGACGCCCCTTTCTTTCAGTACCCGCAGGCGCGCCCCGGCCGCGTCACGTATTTCTGACCACCAGTACAGATTCCGCCAGCCCCCGTTCAAATCGATGAAGGCCCGCACAATGCCGGAACTGCGCCCGGCCTTCCCGTCGCTGAAAAACATTTTTGCCAGCGCCTCCAACTCCAGCGAATCAAGCAGGCAAGCCCACGCGTGGTCGCGGTGCTCTGCTACAGCTGCTGCCGCCCCGTCCGGCGGCATTCCTGTTCCCGCTTCCAGGTCCGCAAGGAGAGCAGCGTGCGTGGCGCAGTCAAGAGTAGTTCGCACATGGTCGGAGGCCGCGGCGAAGTCGCGCAGGTTCTGCGGTCCCGCAGACTCGCGATACTCCCAGCCGAGACCAGGGAAGCCCAACGAGTTGTGCCGCTTCCGATAGCCCTCCAGATCCGGCAACACGCCCCTTTCGCGCAACACCACCGCGAGGCTTCCTGCGAACGGCTGTAGCGCGGGCATTATATTCGTATTCCTTCCAGTAGCCTCGCTGCAGGCTGAAGCGTCCTCACCGAGTTCCGCCTGAAGCCACCGCCGCGCGCGCAACAGCAGAAGCCGCGCGACGTCGCAAGTGAGGTACTGCCGCAAGAGCTGCGTGCCTCGCAGCTCGCGAGTCCGATTGATCGTGATTCGTATCTCGATCGAGAACAGGTCGCAGCCGGATTTTCGGTCCCGGACGACCTCCACAACCGGCAACGACGGCACTTCCCACTCCGATTCCTCTTCCCTCACCATGGGCCCGATGGAGCGATATCTGTACTCGAAAGAACTACTGTTCGGAGATAGCTCCCGGAACTTCGGCTGCTGTTCCTGTTCGCTCCCCGGATAGTGCCGGGCTTTAGTACTCGACCGCATAATCCGGCGAGCGAACAGCCCCAGCTGCTTTTCGATCGCAGGCTCCACCCAACGATCGCCCCAGGACATGTTTTCATCGTCCACCTCCTCGTCCCCGCAAGATAAGTCAGTTTCTCGCGGCGAACGGTTTGCTCGCAACATCTGCAGACGGCTCTTGTCCACCAAATAGGTGAGATTAAGGTCGGAGCTTTTCTCGCAGAAGATCCCGGTTGCAACAGAGCCGCAAACGACGCTTTCGCAGCCAAGAAGAAGATCCATCCGCCGTTTTGCTGCGAGGAAGCTGGCGATGGACGGACGGGCGAGGGGATTCACGCTGTGCGGTGCTGCTGGAGGAGGAATCGGCGTCGCTGTAGTTGTGGAGGAGGCGGCGCTTGAACTACTTGTACGTTGTGAACTTTCAGTACTCGAGGCTCCCGCGCCCGCTTTCGCGCTCCCGACCGCCGTGCAGCCAGTTGCCGAGTGCGAGTCCAGAGGAAAAGTGTAAGTGGTTTGCTTGCCTTCCGCAGTTTCGCGGTCCGGGGCGGCGGCGTAGTGACTCGGGAAAGGTGGTGTTTTCCAATGCGCGCTGGCGTCTTCTTCTGAAGCACCGCTCTCCGACGAAGTAGAAAGCTCTGAGTCTATGATCTCTGCTCGCTGCAGCGCGCTCGGACCATGATCATCCGCGTCCGTTCGCGGGCGCAATGCGTCCTGTAGCGCGCGCGCCTGCTCCGCAATCGCCGCCGCAAGTCTGGCAGAGGTTTGTGGCGTCCGGCAGCGCAGAATTCGTGGCTGCCCGTCGGGTTCCTTCTCAAACGGATCCTCCACAGCGAGGGGGCATCCGAACCCCTCGAACGCACCCCCCATCAGGAAAGTGGATTCCCGCCCGCTGTAGAAGCGAGATTCTGGCGCTGGCGCCGCATTGTTTATTAATTTGTGTTGTACCTTCCGTTCTCGAATGGAAAACACCAGAGGGGTCCCGTTGTGGTCAAAATCAACGAGACGCGACCTATTAAACCGTTTCTCACACTCCAGGAAGAAGTCCGCCAGGACAAGCGCCGACTCGTCAAAATCATGATCCGAAGACGATTTTCCCTCCTGCTCTCCGAGAACGACGCAGCTGGCCTCCCGCAAGTACTCGGCGTAGTTCTTCCTCCCCTCCGCGTACGCGTTGTAGTTCCACTCCGCGAAGCCGTTCGGGAATTTCCGCCGGTCGGTCAAGTCGGGCAGCACCCCCGCCTCCCGGAGGTAGGCAATCCCCATCAGCGTGTACGCGTAGCTCGGGAGGACCCCCCTACTCCCTTTCTGGTGGTCCCTTCCCTCTACTTCATCTTCGGGAGGCTCCTGTAGGAGCGCGTTTTCCCTCGCCCACCGCTTCACGCCGCGGACGAGCGACTTTGCGGCGTCGCAGGTCATGTAGGCTCTGATGAGTTCGGTGTTGCGGACCCCTAGCTCGTTATTCACCGTTATCTCGACCGCGATCGCGCGCGGTATCTGTTGCTCGAGCGACCGCTTCGGAAGCGGAACGAGCCGCTGCACCTTGCAGACGAGGAACGGCACGCGAACGCCGCGCGCGACCACCTCGACGCCCGAGTACGAGAAAGATGTCGACGAAAGATGTCGGGCCCCGAACCGCTCCGCGTCGCACGCTCTCAGGAGCGCGGCGGCGAAGTCTTCCAGCTTGCGCTCCACATCCCCGCGGTCCCCGCTCACGTGAGGAAGCATGTACGTTACGTTCAGATTCATGCGCTCCAGACACGCGAGGCCCGTCTTCACCGAACCAAATATCTCGCCGCGGCAATTGTGCTCCCCGAAAATCTGGTCCATGTCGCGCACGATATCGTTGCAGACGCCCAGCGCGGGAAACTCCTTGCTTCTGTTCTTCCGCCCAACCGCAGCCGCAACGGTGGGGACGGTTCTGGTTTTCGGCGCGTCGGCTCTTCGTGGGTCGCGGGCAGGTGCGCGGTCGATTTCGGTACCTTGACCCACTCCTGCCCGAGCCACAGCCTTCGCGTTTCTAAAAGCGTTTCTTTCCCCGCGTGTGTACCTCCGGCTGGCATTGCCCTTTTTCTCCGCAGTCGGAAAGGACGCGCCCGGCGCGCCCGTGGCGGGCTTCGAGGATTTCGGCATCCTCAACTTGGTGCGTCCAAATGTTGAAGATCCTTGGTTGCGTGGTGTAATTGAGATACTGAGGCGATGAACTTTTCAGGAGACTGAAAGATTTTGTAGCGTTCTCGCCCTACGCTCAAATTCCCGGAAATTCCTACTGAATCCTGCGTGAAGTACACCCTGTCAGGCAGTCGAAATCGTGCGTGAATGAAGCGTAATTGCAAAGAGACGACGCGACTCTGCAATATATTTATCTGCGCCACCCTCTTCTCTTGTCAAAGCGGTTGAACATTTCGAGGCGGTAGCGAATTCGCCTTTCATCTTTGACTACGAAACTACTGTCACTAACCCGAGTTCTTGGACGGGTAAAGAACGATTTTCAGAGGAACCACGGTCTCGTATCAGCAACAGCACAGGACTTTTTCTATTATCTCCAGCTGAACTTGGCCGCCATCTTCAACGCCTTCACTGCAACATGAAAAGAGGAGCCGCAAGATACTTAAGTACTATTGCTTCAATTGAAAAGTGCCGGGCGAAAAGATACTTTTTGCTTCGCTCGGAGATCTCGATCACGATCGTCGATTGCTAGATATTGCTATCGGTATCATCGACTGGATCATCAACATCGGTGCGCCTGTGGCAGACACAACAAGAGCCTTCCTAAAACATGAGGCGCGCAGCAGGAGCATGGTACTTATTCGCATTTTCCAGAGAGAGAAGGGAATTGGCTCGAGCATGAGCTGACCCCCGCACATGCGCACAGCGTGAGGTACGTGATTCGGCATGACCAATCTGTATCCTGACAGTTTTGTGACTGCCACGACGGCAGAAGTTCGCGACCAAGCGATAGCGAAGATGGTGATGATTCTATTTTTGATGATGAAAACAAAAGAGAAGATGAAAATAAAAGCTCGAGTGGACTCCTCGTGTCCTTCAACAGTTCAAATTCATTCAAGCGCGAAACCTTGCACTGCGCGGATTACGCCTCGAACATTGAAGAAAGCCAAAGGTTGTATCTAGTACTGCGTTCCTAATTCTTTCCCTTATCCACCTTGGTCCCCACACACTTATTGATTCTTACCATCGGTCCCGACAATCCAATGATCACGATTGCAGTGGCCGCTAGGTAGCAGGGCGTGTTGTGCATTCCCGCGGCCGCTGGAGACTGCTCCTCCCCCGGCACTGCCTTGCTTTCCCGCAGCCTCGGCACCAGCCACTCTCGTAGTCTGGAGGCTGGCAGTTGCGTTGCTGAACGCAGCCGCTTGCAGCGGACTTCCACTAGAGGACGCCGCGCCGGCCCCGGCTGAAGAACTTCCGCTGCCGCTTATGGGCCGCGGTCCAGATTTTGCGCTGCGGAAGGCCGGGATCTCCTGCCATTTGGACCTTCTGTCGTTCTCGTGCTGGTCATTCCACTGCTTATCCCGGACGTGGCCCCAGCAGTCGGCGTCATCAGACGGCGACCAAGTGTTCTGCTGCGGCTGCTGGTGG
>RXOD01003968.1:0-34025 GCA_005223375.1 Amoebophrya sp. AT5.2 | reverse complement strand
ACCAGAAGAGCTTCAATACCACAAATATGGACGAACTTACCTGCTTGGTGTACGATCTAGAAAGATCATCACGAGGAAGAATAAAACCATAGATTTATTGCGCGAGGTAGTAGTGGTTGGTGTTGATTATATGTAGGAAGGTGGTGGTTTATTCTCGTTCTCTTCGTGGACGAGTCAGCCGATTCTCCGCGAGTGCAGATACATAGGGCCCACTCCCTTCTCCAGCTAGACGCACACCACAGAAATTAGGAGCATACTGGGATGATCGCCGCGCTGTAGGTGTAGACCCAGGCGGCCGAAGCCGAACGCTCAGAAACAATACGTCCCTTCAACATACTAGCTGACCAGGAGAATGGTGGAGTTATAGTCGACGTAGTTGTTTTGATTTTAGATCAGACCACCCGAGCACTTTTCGTGCCAGTGTTTGATTCGTCATTCATAGACAGAGTACGAACGCAGTACGTTATTTAATCATCCACTTCCAAGGATACACGCCGCGTCTTTCTGCTTATTTGGCCGCGCAAATAAACGAAACAAACTTCTATCTCACGCTCGGGGTCTTTATCTACGTACAAGAGCTGCAAACCTGGTACAATTTCTAACACCTGGCCTTTTTAAACATCTAGGGGCCTCATCGTGTTAACTCAAGAATCGCCGCGGGCAATTATAAGCGCAAGAAGCGCGCAGCGGAGGTCGGTCCCTTGCCAGGGCCTTCCCCCACTGCCACTTCAGCTTCGTCCTGTATTTAGAACTCAAGTTGTACTTCTCCCTTTGATAAAGTAGACGTCCTGTCCACGACATGCAGTTTCAATAAGAAGAACATCGATGCCTTTATTAAATGAATCAACGTCAGAGCCAGACCTCCATGACCACAATAAAAGCACTGTAGTGCACCACCAATCTTGTACGACGTCTGCCTCTAACTCTACCTCTACCAGCAGTGCCGCGAGAAAGGCGGAAGATCCGCAAGCAGTAGAGTGCAAGATGGTCGCTACCGCCGCAGCGCCGTCGTCTGAGTCCCGAATTAAGGACGGAAGGCAGGTACCATAATTTCTTTGAAGCGGTGCGCTACTTACTGCCTTGTACGTGTCTGGCTCCTTTCTTTTTCATCTACTCTCACCACTTTTTTCAAGTCCAACGCTGTCTTCTAGGTCTACCTCATAGGCATAGGCCGTAGCTAATAATGCGCATTTACACTCATAGCTGTAGAACATGAACGACAGATCAGTGACTGTATTAAACGAATGAGTCACCAGTAGCGACGAATGCTCGACATGGACAGGGGAACAAGCTCTCTCCATCAGTGGCGGCGATTGGAGGTTCAGCATCTTCCAGTGGCTCGTACAAACCGCTCGATTATTCGAAGTGGGACCACATGGACAGTGACATCGAGGAGGACGATGTTGTTTTTGGGCAGCGCGACGACGCGAAGATTACCAAGTCCGGTTATATTGCCTCGTTCTCGTCCATGTCCAGCCCCTTGTCGGCGAAAGGTCGTGGAACAATGAAAGCGGCAGCAGGTGGTGCTGGCGCAGAACCAGAAGTTGAAAAAGGCAGCGGCGCCCCAATTCCTATTGTAGCGCCGGAGCTGTTTCGCGACGAGACGTCGTTTGTTGAGAACTACGTGGGCGACGCCCGGAAAATGTTTGACTACGGCTACGTGACGGACGACGGCGAGGAGATGTACACTCCCTTCAATTTTGCTCCGGGGACGCTTCCCTTCATCTTAGGGGTTGACAAAAAAAATGCATTGTTTTTCTTTTTTAGACGCTTTTTTGACAATATATAGATACAACGGCCGGCCGGGAGGTTCTGCGCGGCCCGTTTTACTTTCATTTGGGCGTGTTGCATCGGCCTGAATTCAAGCACAAATCGGGGCCAAAGTAGTTGCGCCCCCCCGCCTGATGCAGTGAACAGGCGCCGTCCCTCCCCAAACACCTGCCCAAAACGGGGCCTCCTGGCCATCCAGCCAAATCGATGCGTCCTATATGCAAGCGGGTCAAGGAGCCAGTGGCGGCTGGTTTGAAGTAAAGTAATAAAAGACGTTTGCGTTATTTGGTTTTGCTTTTGGTATTGGTGGAAAAATTACAATGCATTTTGTCCCTCTAATAGTGCAGAGGTTGTGCGGTGCGATCTTCCCTCCTCCGCTTTCCCCAGAAGCGCGCGAAGTTCACGTTGCGCGCGTCATGCTGCTGCTGTTTCGGTTACCTGGCCTGCGTGCGCGTACGAGACACTTTGACCGCGCCGTGGCGCAGCAGGTGTTTCTCCGTGAAGGAAGGAACAAGTTCTCGTGGCTCCGGACGCTGTTTCTCCGGACCTTGCTTCCGGAAGACGAGTACGGATTCGCGCAAAAGCAGTTTCAGGAAGGCTTCGAGGGGTTCTTGGCGTTCTTCGACGGTGTGGTCTGGCAACTGGTTGACGACCGGTACTTCTCGAAAAATACCGCTGCTGCACGTCGACAGCGGGACGGGCACGACCGGCGCGGAGGTCCAGCTCCGGGGCAGGAGATCGTGATAGCGGCCACGCCGAGCCGAGATTTCAAAGGCCTCCGAGCCCGCCTCGCGAAGCACATCGAAGCGACCGCGGTTTCGCTGTCAGGCGGAGTTTCCTCTTCGTCGCCCAGGTCCGCGGCTTGCTCCTTCGGCCTTTACCCCGCGGTGTTTCTGGCGCTTTTTCTGGCCGACGATGTTGACACTACACATGCGCTCGTCGACATCGCTGCGCGCGTTTCCGCGGAGGTCGCGGAAGTCGAAAGGCGCATCTTCCGCTTCGGCTACTGCTCGCCGGCAGAACTGAAGATAGCGATCGCCGCACGCTCTGCCTCCGGCTATGAGTTTGACCCGGAGGACCAGGACCAGGTGCAGCTGCGGCGCCTTTTCTTCTACTACCCAGAGGAGTATGTAGTCGAAAAGAAAGTGCAGCAGGAGCGCGGCGCGGCGAATCACCAGGACCAGCTGCTGCAGAACCGTCAGGAAGCGTGGCATAATTCTTTAGCGAAGTGGCAAAGTGTCGAGGGAGCGGCGCAGCTGTTGCGGGTGCTGTTCCTGGCGACGGCGAGGACGCTGGCGATTCGGGAGGAGGATCTGGGAGAAAAGGATATGGTGGACGGGCATTCGTTCGTGGGGCTGGTGAAAGCGCTCCAGCAGCCGCGTTACCATAACCCAGAAGGCGTTCCGCTTCCCACCCTCGAAGAGTGCGCGGCGATGACCCTGATCATGGCACAGAATCCGCGGAAGCTGGTGCCGTCGAGGGCGTGCGAAAACGCGAGGATCGGCATGGAAAAGCTGTTCTGGCGGATCGCGGCAAGCAATCGGGCAAGAGTGCCGAAGGGGGAGTCTAGGGAGAAATATGATGAATTGGTGAAGAAAAATTTGGAAGAGGCGAGGAAAATTCTGTTGAGCGCGAAGGAGGGTGGGCAGAAAGAGAAGCAGAATCACAGAGAGGCGGGAGCAGGGTTTTCTTGCGAAAAAGCGGCAGTTGGGGTGAAGAACAATACAACAACGGCTGCTGTTGCTGAGAAGAAGGAGACAGCAGCAGCCGAGGAAAAGAGTGGTGGAGCAGGCACGACTACTACGCGTGAAAGAAACAAGTTCCCGAGGAAGAGCGCGGCCAACTCCAACGGCGAGGCAAAAGATAAAGAGGAAGATAGTTATCATCTTCATGAGGACGTGGCCAAACTGGGTCTGGAGTTCGACGAAAATCAGGTGGCTAACATGATGTTTAAGTCCCTTCTTTCCGGATCCTCTGATACTGGGGACTTGGGTGAGGAATTCGAGGATGCCGAGTTCGATAGACGGCTTCTTGGCCTTCGATCTGAGCTCGGGGGAGAGGTTTTCGCCGCGTTGGGTTTGCTGAGTGACAGCGAGGCCAAGGACACGGTGCGCCAGCGGTGGAAGCACCTGCGCAAGACTATCGCGGAAGAAAAAAGAGTCCAGCACCAGGGGCCGCGGCGTTCGACGTCTACTTCTTCCTCCACTTGTGCTCCCGACGCGCGCGTTGATGAGCAGCGTAGAGCAGAAAAGGCACGTCTAGAGGAGCTAAACCGGCTCGGTTTCGACAACAGCATGTCTGTGCACCTCGCCCGGAGCATGCCGGCGCTGTGCGCGTATCACCACGAAGACGACGCGCTCCCGCAGGCGGTGATGAAGACCTTCCTTCTTTTGATGTTCGCGCTGTTGCCGCCTTCCCTACGACTCGAGGCCTACGACTCGACACCAGAGGCTAGACCATGCCCTGCCACGAGAGCCCCACAGCCGACGAGATACGCTCGCACCTCTACCGCTGATGACCGCCGGCATACTCTAACGAGGGAGTTTTTCGGTCACCTCGCAACCTCGTTTGACTTCGAGACGGCCGGTGGGGCCGGCATCCGCTTTCGCGAGGACCCGATCCGCGCGCGAAGGCTGCGGGCGGCGTACGAGAAGTGTTTGGGGCGCAAGCCAAAATTCGACTGGGTGGACGCGGCGGCGAGAGCGTCGACGTCGGTAGATCCGTGCGCCTTTCTGGAGTCCCTCGCGGACCACTGCTTCAACATGCAGGCCCCCCCCACTTCCCCCTGTCGTTTGGAAGTTCATCTAAAGATGTTCCGGCTGCTGCAGGCGTTCTTCCCACACAAGCTCGTGCGAGAATGCCGCGAGCACGAGTACGGAGACGTGTACGCAGAGCACGGCCCGGCGGAGATGTTGGAAAGAAAAGTGTTCGACTATATCTGCTTGTTGCAGCAGCACTACGAAGCGGCGGCGCAGAAGGAAGATGAACCGGGACGAGAGGCCGAGGGGGAAGAAGACGCAGGAGCGGACGCCGCTGGCGGCGGCGGCGGCGGTGGTCGCGGCCTCAGGAACAAGCACCTCGTCCACGACGAAGCACGGACTGCCGAATGCCGGCGTCTTGCCGCCCGCAGGATCGCGGAAAGCATCTTGGCCGCGTTCCGCCTGAAGAAATTTTTCGGAAACCAGGCGGCTTCCTGCTCGGAAACGCTGCTCCAACTTCCACACTTCGCACTGCGGCGGGAGGACTGGCCGCGGCTGCGGTCAGCCATCTTCGAGAGCGGAACCGCCGTCGGGCCGTCTTTTCTTGTCGGGGGGGACGTCTTCTGCCAGTCGGGGGAAGGAGTTAGCCGCGACGTCCAGCACGAT
Source organism: Amoebophrya sp. AT5.2 (assembly GCA_005223375.1). Lineage (NCBI taxonomy): Eukaryota > Dinophyceae > Syndiniales > Amoebophryaceae > Amoebophrya > Amoebophrya sp. AT5.2. Next base: position 28,890 of record RXOD01003968.1, on the reverse strand, counting down.
ATTAGCCACAAAGCGCCGGCATGGTGCGTAGAGCAGTGGAAGCAGACGATGGTGCGCCACGGGGAACAAACCGGTGGCATCAAAACCCTACCGCACGCGGGGGAGGTGCTGGGGAGATTGTGTACGACCGGCGTCGCGGACTGTAAGTACCGAAGTGGCGCAGACGAGGACCACCACGCAGCACTCGCACCACTAGCCTCCTCGGGGGACCACGAGGACCACATAGACTTTTGGATGCCGTACGTCGTGGAGGATGGCCGCGATGCCTCCGGCGCGATCCACTCCACCTCCGATCACGCGCCGGAGGTGGAGTGGATCGGCCGCGATGCGGCGCGACCGCATGGACAAGAGGGGGAAGAGGAATACGCAGGAGAAGAGAAGTGTGCTGCAGCTGCGCCCTCAGTCTCCTCGGAAGATGCCGGAACAACCGGAATCTCGGAAGGATTGTCAACCGACCGCCATCGGATGGCGTTCGGCGATGGAGCAGAGCGGATATACGACGAGCAGGAACTGGACGAAGCGGAGCACTGGAAGCGGTTCAGGACCAGAAATGAGCAAGTTCTCGAGGAAGTGGCGAAACTAGAACGCGACGCCATCACGAACAGGCTAAGGGAGCTGCGCAACGATTTTCAAAATCGGTATCGGCCGGAAGTGCTACCCGTGGTCGCGGCCAAAATTTTTTTAGCGGACGCACCCGCCTATGAAGTTTGCTGCGCGCCTGGGCTTCGCTTTCTGCCGGGGTTTTTCCAGCATGCGTTCAAGAAACTGGCAGTGGCGCACAAAATCGGCCTGGATTGGTTCCCCGTCGCCGTGTATGTCTCCTTTAGTCACGAAGGGGGCGAGGATGATGACGACGAGTCTATTTTCGGGCGCGCCTACCGTCGCTGCGGGAGACGGAGGCAATGGCTTCGGCTAGGCGCCGAGTGCTTCGTGCTGACTGTTCTACTACAAGAACAGGATGAGCCCTGGCTGCGGCAAAATATCGGCGGGCTTCACGACGAATGGAAGATGAAAATGGCGCGCGCAGAAATTATCAAAGATGAGTGCAACTTGAGCGCGTGCGACAAGGAGCTGCACTCGTCATCGACTTTGAAAGAGTTCTGCGTGCGCGCGGCCGAGATCTGGGTGGAGCAAGGTGTTGAGCGATTGGGAAAAGTGCACTGCGAAAGTATGCGCGAGAAGATTGAGGAGATGAAGAGGGCTCAGCGGCGCGCAGAAAAAAATACTGGTTCGCGAGGAGGAGGACTGCTTGATCACGATAATTGGATGCAGAAGCTGCTGCAACCGCGCCTGGAAGAGGCTCTCACGCAAGACGCTCTGAATTACCGTGACCACTGTAGCGGTCGGGCAGGCATGAGAGACGTCCAGCTCTTGATGCTTCATCGTCTGCTCGCGCTGGCGCGTGATCCGGAGAAGCAGCGGGCCCTGCTAGTCGATTCGGGTTTTCTGTCGGAACAACGGTCAACTACATCTGGGTCTAGTACTCTTTCTACGGGCGATGTGCTGCGGAGCGGAGAAGACATGCGCCAACGACTTGGTGAGGAGACGCATCCACCGCGCTGGTCGACGGGAAATCTGTCGACCAATGCAAGTGTGCTTTTGGAGAAAATCGATCGCGATCTAGACCGGGTCCGAGCAAGGAAAAATGGCGATCTAAGCCGGGTCCGAACGGAAAAAGGAATAAGCGAGGCTGCTGAAAACGAAATCGAAAAGATTAATATGGGGATCTCGACGCCCCCTGCGTGCCAAACAAGCACCACTTGTTCAAAACTCGACGAAAGCAACTGCACCACGGTTACGCCGGATGACAGTCCAGTGGCAGCGGTGGAGTCTGATCATGAGGGGGGCGACGACCACAGTCCGTCGAATGCGCAGCCAGGTATTTTTGCATTTCGGCCCACCTCGAAGGTCAAGGAAGCATTGAAACAGAATCAAGGCGAGGAGAGCTCTGAGGATCGACCACAGGGGCAGGCGCTGTTGAGAAGGGAACAAAAAGAAAGGAAGGAGAGCGCGAGGAACGATGCTGCGGGGTCTCTTTCCAGTCGCGTTGGTGAGATTATGAAGAATGCGGCGGGGGCTATGTGCAGGGGCTTTTTGGGGGGTTCGGGAGCCGCGTCGGGGACGAGCACAGCCACAGGAACTGCGTCGCCACAGGTGAAGAGTTCGCCGATAAACTTGACCAAGGGTTCCTTCACAGCTCGCGCCGCAGGTACTTCTTGTCAGAAGAACAAAAAGCCTCTCCGTCTTCTGTCGTCCGCCGCCGACGCCGTCGTACGGGAAAACGCGCCAACCGGTACGGCGGAGAAGCGCAAACCAGCGAAGGAGGTTCTGGTGCCTCCGCCACAGGAGCAGCGGGAACCGCCACATCCAGTGCTGTCTTCCTCGTCCCCCTCGTCTCCTTCGACCGCGACCACGAAGACAGCAACTACTGCATCCAGATCCACCACTTCCGCAGCGACATCCGCGACCAGCAAAAGGAGCAAACCTTCGGAGGTGCAGCTCCCGAAAAAGTGCCCTAGATCGTGGAACCCTGAAGGACTGCACCCCGCCGCGCGCGGCTTCATGGAGGTTTACAGCCGGGCGAACAAGGTAGCCGACCGGGACGAACTGCGCGCGAAGTTTCTGGAGCTCCGCGGAACCGTCCCCGCGGAAGTGATGGAAGAAGTGTTGGTCTGTTTGTCCGAGGAAATGCTGATGGAAAGCTGCGCCGTCCAAACATTTCTTGAAGAGATGACCGGATTGGGGAAGAAGATCACGGCCGCCGGGTCGCTGGAAACGAAGCAGTCTGCCGTAGGAGCAAATGTTGACGTAGCTCCAGGTCCTCCGCGTAAAAAGAGTTGCACGGGTGGTGCCGACGGTTCCAAGTTATTAGACCGGTCACTCATTCCGATCTCATGGCCCGTGGAAGAGATGCCGGACTACATGACTGGAACTGCGGCTGGAAAAAACATCGTCACCGCAGGCGACAAGCAAGATAAAGAAGTCGAGGGCGATTATGGAAACAAAAGGAGGCATGCTGATGTCGGGGGTGACAATATACAACTCCGCAAGGAAGGTCGTGGGGCGCGGGAATTTCCGCCTCTTCCAGGACCACGTGCAGGTGCAGCCCCAGGCTCTACTGCGGGAGCCGCCGGCGGAAAAAATGCCGCCCAGCAGGCGCCGAAGGCAGGGACCTCCACGAAAGGCGGCTCTCAGACTCAGAAAGACTCCGCGCCCCAGCCTCGGGTGTTGCTCACTGCTGACCAGCTGCGACAGTCTGCCGACAAGAAGTGCCCGCACTTTTTCAGCCCACGCATGAAGCTAGACCTGATGTGGCTCGACAACTACGAGCAGCGCTTGCTCGCGCCAGCCAGCGTCCGCGTCGAGCACGCGGCAAAAATTTTTCACACTAAACTTTCACACCTCGTCGAAAACGCCTGGAAGAAGAGAGAGTGCCGATGCCCGTGCTACGCGATCGAAGATGACAAGAAGGCTCTGGCTCTTGATGCTCTTCCCCGGGACGATGGTGGTGGAGAAAGAAAAAGTTTGACGAGTACAGCGGCTGGCAGTGGCAGTCGCAAAATTACTGTAGGAAAAACTACTGCTAGTAGCAAGAAACAGCCACAGCCTGTGCCTGCGTCTCCTTCGGCGGGGCGAAGCGCTCAGAATAGCGCGTCTAGCGAGTGCGACAACCGGCACTTGTTCACGCCCGAGTTTCGGGAGGGCTCCCACTACTGGAAGCAGCACACTGCGCGGAAGCACACCTTCGAGAGCTTCGAGAAGATCGGCGAGCTCCTCAAGCTTCTCACCAAGAAGTGGGAGAAACACTGGCTCCTGTGCGGATCCGGATCAGATGAGAGAGGTGAGCAGAATCTGTTCGAAACCAGCGACGGCATGCTGATGGCGCTCGCCGTGGAAGTGCGACCGCTGCTCTCATTGCCAGTTTTGCAGGTGCTAGACGGGATTGCTCACAATATGGCGCGAGTCCGAGGAGACCAGATGGTATTAATTTAGTAGAAGTTAGTACAACTGGGAGTGGGACTGTGTATGGGTCGGTCCGCCCCATAGGTGGCGAGAGCCGACTAAGGGGCGCCGAAGATGTATACGCAGCGCGAAGGAGTCTGGGTCGGTGTTAGAGATGGCGCCCATTCGATAGGGACTAGTGGCGGCGCCGTGACTTCCGACGTTGTGCGATCATGAGCCGTTGGGAGCTATAAAGCGAAGTGCAAAGCCAGTGACTAGAATGCGGCTGGAGCCTGAAAGGAGGGCAAAAGAGGCGGCCCGTTGCCAGCTACAGGGTGCAGAAGTACTGGCCCTGCCGACCGCGAAAAGCCGCCGCTTGCTCGTACCGCAGCTATCTCTCCAGGACACACGAAAGGGATCGGACCCCGGAGACCCCCACCCCCCACCTACAAATTAGATAGAATTAAATAAAAAACTTATCATTTAGGCCTACCACCTACTTGTACTTCGTACCAGCTGGCCCCCCCTCCATAAGCAACCAGTTGAACTTTTTGTTCCGTGACGCCTGGAAGAGCCTCGACCCAGACGCGGTGCTCGACCACAAGCCTCTGTTCCGGAAAGTGGCGGGCTTCCTGCTGAGCGGGAAAAGTCGAGCATCCAGCGCAGCAAGTTCAGCAACTGCCCCCGAGATGAGCAGGACGTCGCACCCCTTTCAGTATCCGCCCCCCTCCTCGCACCCCTGGGGGTCCTCAACGACATCATGCCATAGTAGTTTCTTTCAACTCTACGCGAGCACATCGGGCGACGGGACAAACGCATCAAACGCATCAAACCGGCAAACGGCCCCAAACACGGATTCCCTGGTGGAGGCGTGGGAAATTCTGGAACTGGTGGGGAAGATGAATGCGTCGGATCTTGCGAAATTGCGGGAGTGCCTGCGCCTAGAGCTCGTCTGCGATCTTATCGAGCACAAGGTGCGCAAGTCGCGCAAGTCTGGTATCCGGCTCTTCTTTTCCGACAAGGAGGCCAACGCCTTCAGGGAGCTGTCGGCCTCCTCCATGAGCAGGGCCCCAGGTGAATCTTGTTCCGGCCCGAAGAAGATGGTAGATGGGCTGGTAAAAAAAGAAAGCCTGTGGTTCATTCTGGAGCCTCATGGTGGAGGTGGAGACGCGGCGGGGGCTCCCGAAGAGGAACAGACGAAGAACAACAGCATCATTGTGGGGGACCAGAATTACAAAAGATGCAAAGGGGACATGAGGTTGGACCACATCTTTCGGGGCATTCTGCCGGGGCCGGGGCTGCGGTTTGTGGAAAATGTGGGCAAAAAATACAACTTTGGGAGCTCTGATGTTTCCGAAAGTCTCGAATTGGAGTACACAACCCTGAAGTCAGATTGGCCCTCCGTTGCTGCCTCGTTGGGGGCGGCGCCCTGCTGGGGCCGGCCGTATCAAAGGGACCTGAAGGCGCTTACCTTCGACACATTCTGCACGGAGATGCTCGGGTTGCGAGCAGATGTCGAAGAAGTAGAGAAACAGAAGGAAAAGTGGGCCTCCCACGTACAGCGCTGCATTTTGCGCGCGGCGGCGGCGGACCGAAAAAGACTCTTGGCCCACAAGCTGAAGCACTATTTCGCGAGTTACCTGAACGGGACCGCGTGGGCCACCAGTGACGAGGTGCTCGCCCCCGACGGGCACCCGGCCGAGACGACGCGGAATAGCTACCTGTGCCTGCAACAGGCCCAGAAATGGTACCTGTTCAGAAAGGAAGAGCAACCCCCCTGCTCAGACCGAGATACAACAATCAAAAAGGCCCCGCGGTGGAGCAGCGGAAAAACCGAGAAGAACGCAAAAGACCTGCTCCGCGAGGACATTGGTGGTGCTGAGGATCTTGCGCCTGACGACGGTACGCGTACGAAGATGACGGCGGAACAAAGTCTCTTCTCCGTAACCCTGTACAACGACATTTTTGGTTCGACAGAGCCCTGCGGCGCGAAGGTCCCCCAGAGCCCCGCTCCAGAAGTTCATCAGAGCCCCCGGTTTTCCGAGTATCAAGAGTCTTCTTCCGATAGGATGCTGGGGAGGGCGGAGCGACGCAGAGCGCGCATGGCGACGATGTTCACAAAGCTCGGTCTGTCGAAGAGCTGGACGCTTGAGGAGTGGTTGGAGCTTGTGGAGATGCCGAGGAGGGCACCACCGGGTGGCAGGGGGGTGGGGGCACCGAGTGTAGATGAGGGGGCAGCTTCGTCCTGGGCTAGTGCGGGAGGACCTCCGGCGTCGACGAGGACGGCGCAGAAGAACCGGAAGCAGCAACGGGCGGAAAGGCAGCGCAAGCAGAACTACGCAGAAGACATTGAGCAGGGCGCCCAACAAGGCGGAACGGGTGAGGACGAAGCCGAAGATGATGATCCCCAGTGCCCGCCCAGTGCGCTTTATTCCTCCGTCCAGCTCCCTCGCTACGACATTTCCGCTCCGGAAAAGAAGGACCCGGACCCGCACGCCACTGCGAGAAAGCGCGACGACTTCACCTCGAGCTTGCAGCACCTCTGGCCCAGCACAACAGCCGCCCGCGTTGGGAGCGAGCGCGAGGAGGCGGAACAAGCTCCTCGGCCGCCCAACTTTCCCCCGGACCCGGACGACATCAAGGGAGGAGAAAATGAAAATGAAAATGAAGATCATTATTCGGGCTCAGATCGGTGGAGCCGCTTCCTCGAGGACGAGCACAAGCTGTGCGCCAACTACTACCAGTCTGTGAAGGAGCGATGCCTGGATTGGAAGACGGACGCGTACTTTTCGGAGCTGTTTGCGGTGACACACCAGGCGAGCGAGCTAGCCGGGGACACGTACTCCAACGTCGACCTCTGCCACCGCGTTCACGACACCTACGTCCGCGAACTGCTCCACCAAAACATGGGGGGTCCCGATGACCTGCCGAAATTTTTCGCCGAGCACCAGGAGGGGGACGTGTTCCTGACCACGGGGGTGGACCATCCGCTGTCCGCTTCCGAAAAGAGGACCAGTTACGAGGACCAGCAGGAGGGGGGCGCAAGTAGTACTTGTACTTCTTCTTCGATGTTGAGCAAGCACAGCGTGCGGCTCCCGATTTCCTCCGTGCTGAACGGGAGCACGAAGATGCTGGATTTCGGCTTCGAAACCGAGCACGAGATGGTGGATTTCGGCTTCGGGAAAATTTTCGACGAGGCGGAGTTCGACGTGCGCGACGTCGACCTCCAACAAGAATACGGCTCCTTCTCCTGCTCCTCGCGAGTGAATATCTACCACATGCTGTTGGACCGGCTGGAGGAACGGGAGGACCAGGAGGACGTAAGCCACATGGTCGGACGCTACGCGGAAAAGGTGCGGGAGGTGTCGCCGCGGCTGTTCCAGCTGGAGACGAAGATGCTGGAGGAATGCTCGAACTCTCTCGCGACCAGCGGTGGGACCAGCGCGGGGACGAGGAGGGACCATCGGAACGGTGGGGCGGGGGCGGCAAGAAGTAGTTGTATTAAGGATAAACATCGCCCTCGCGGCGCCGCCGGTAGTTCCTCCACCTTCCCCCGTCATCGCTCCGCGAAAACGGGCGCGCTTTTGTACCAGCAGTGTTATGGCTCCGCGCACCCGTACTTGAACCACGGGGCGAACGCGCCGCAGGGGCGGAGGAGGCTCTCCGTGCTCGACGAATTCGCACTGCTGCACCCGGACGCGGCGGCGACGCCGGAGGACCTCACGGAGCTGTTCCTGGAGGTCGGCGGGAAGGTGCGGCGTGCCGTGAAGCGAAACCCCGACTGCAAGAGCATCGTCGTGTTTTTCCTGCACCGCGCGAACCGCTGCTTCGCGGAGTACCTGCGGCAGGACTTCTACGCGCAACGGGTGCCCTTCCTGCACCTGAGTCGGGGGGAGGAGGGGGAGTTGAAAACGCACTTCTCGAACTCGTTCGTGAAGGGACACGTGTGGGGGGGGGCCTTGCGGGAAAAGGCGCGGGACAAGTTCCGGGAAGACTTCGCGCGACTGGACGAGGACCTGCTCCTGCTGGAAGGCGAGGACCTGCTGGATCATGAGGGCGAGGAGGGCGAGGAGGCAGTGGAGGTGCCATCTTCCTCAAGAGAATCTTACTTCGCGTCCTCTACTTTCTGCGAGAAGTACAATTTTTGCAGGGATTCATTGAGGATGGCGATCAGGGAGATGGACGGGGAGAGCGAGGAGCTGGACGCAGCGCTGGCAATCCTCGCGCACGGGGTAGCGCCGACGAAAAATGGTAAGCAAAGCGTGAGCTCGTCGATGAGGTCGAACATGGACATGAACTTGGTCGACATGTTCGGCGCCTTCGATATCAAGAAAAAAGCCAGCGCCCCCGCCACGCGCGCCAAGGCCACGACGTCGTCGACATCGTCGTCGAGCAAGCGAGGCGCCGCAGGACATCAACATTCCCCCTCACTAGAAGACGAAGGCTCCTCGTCCTCCCTCAGCAGCAAAATTCAGTACCACCGGGAGCAGCACAAGTTCCTCGCCGACAGCCGGAAAATCAGCAGCTACGTGAACCGCTACCTGCCCACAGCGTACCACGTCCCCGCGTGTCTCGGCCGCTACGACCGGCCGAACTCGAACCTGCACTCCTGTCACAGTCTGTTCGGAGACCACGTCGCGACCCTTCTCGAGCACGCGAAGGCCATCACCCCCAAGCTGTTCCACAAAGCCTCCATGGACCTCGCTATGAAGGGACCAGCGAAGATGGTCGTAAAGCGGGCAACTGGTATTAGTGCTACGTGATGTAGTTGGGTCCCCACTCGGCGCTGGCAAATTGCCCTAGCGATGGCGAGTGCGTCGAGGCGCTTCGGGATCTGAGGCGGTTTCAGAGATAAGCACCCCACCGGCGGGGTTTTTAGAGGCAGGCTGCGCCGGAGTTATGGAGGAGGGTAGAAGAGGGGGCAGGTCACTGCAAGCCCGTTTGCTAGGATGGTGATAGATCCTGGAAGTAGGGCAAGAGAGGGCACATAGAGTGGCGCTTTCCTCCTGGTGTCAGCTTTACGTGGGTGCAAGGGTGTCTTCAGCCCATGCCATAGCCGGAGAAAGCCACCTGCTCCCTCTTCTTTTTAGGACAACCAAGACAACAGAACCTCGCGAGGAGCCCCCAAAAAGTTTCACTATACCACTTAGGCACGAGCACGACGACTTACCATAGCTGGTCCCACCATACTTGCGGCTTGCTACTACGTCACGCAGTGTCTCGACGATCTCTTTAGCAGCGGCGCGGGGACCAAGGTGGGCGAGAATCGGGAGCGGAGCAAGTGCGGGCGCTTCGTGTTCGAGACTACGGATAATTATAGTGCGCTAGAGGGGGTGCTCCTGAAGCAGAAAATCAGCTACGAGATGCGAGCGGACGACTACCTGGGGGGCTTCTTCACCGGCCGGGCGCTGGACCCCATGTTCTTGATTCCTCCCGTGGAGGAGATCCGGAGCGTGATCGCGGCGACGATGGCCAGTAGATCATCGTCTTCGTCGTCGTCATCTTGTGGTCCTCGGACGGGGGTGGAATCGCGCGGGGGTGGAATCCTGAAAAATATCGGATCCGGAGCAGCAGCAGCTAATATGGGTGGAGCCCCCGCCACAAACTACAAGAACTACGCGGACGCGGCGTCTGGTGCATCCCCAACTTCAACCTCCAACCCGGCGAGCTGTACCTACCTCGGGATTCCAGTCCAGGAGGTGGTTCCCGGACCGGGTCCCCAGCGCGGAGTCTCCAGCAATTTCTGCGCCTCGTCCGCGACCGCCAAGACGACGCTTCGTCTGGCCGCGTCGAGCGCGGCCATCTCGGATCGGCTCGACGTCGCGTCAGCGGCCGGCGTAAAAGGCTCGTCCAGCAGTGCAGAAGTCGCCTCCGATCGGTCCCGCGCCGGCGCGATCGCGTCTTTTCTCGACTCCCGCCCAGTGACGTGGCCGCCGGAGAACCTTGGCGATGGGTTGCGCGACGTGGAGAGCTGGCTCTTCAAGTCGTTGCTCACGTGGCACGTGATTTTCCACCCGGAAGAGGATAAGCAGGGACATCCCGAATTCGCCGCAGCCACGGAGCAAGCGACAGCGGCCGGGACCGCTGCAGCGGCGGCAGAGCTGTTTGCTGTGTCGGGGGGAACAAGTTCTGCGGGTGGAGCAGCTGGTGCCTCAGCGGTTTCCGCCTCGGCCGCAGCGCCGCAAGAGAGTTCTACATTGTCATCTTCCGCCTCCAATACTATGAAGCAAAGCCTCGCGAAGCTGAACCGGACTCCGAAGCCCATTCCGGGCGTGCCGCGGGTGGTGCAGCGGGAGAACCCGTGGACGTGGCACCCCCTGTTCCACTTGATCGACGCGCTGAAGCGGCCGAAGGAGGCGAATCGCGGGTTTGCGCCCGAGAAGTACTCGTATCTGGAGAACTGGGGCTTGGCCATGGGCGAGGAGTCTCTTTGCAAGGACGGCTACGTTAAGGCGAGAGGAAAAAACCATAACCATTTTCCTAAAGGCATGTTCCCGGGGGGGCGGGTGTGCCTTTGGAGGGAGTTGGGTACTTGGTCTTGTAAGAAAGTTAGTATGGTGGCGTGCGCAGTGGCGGGCCTGTGCTGTCTCGTATTTGGTCTCATATTTTGTCTGGTATTTGGTCGCATTCGATGGCCCGCATACAGCCGCTAGAGAGGAAGCGAAGCAAGCACTGCAAAGCGACAGGCAGGAGGCGCCAAGAATGTTCTGCGTCGCCATTGTGTGTCGTCCTATTTTTATGTCTCGTACTTGAAGATGATCGCGACAGAAGCCAAAGGAGCAATCGATGGCGGCCAGAAATGCCCCCCCCCAGAAGTGCCGTTTTTTACCCCCCCTCTAAGTACGGCGCCGGTGCGAACGATCTCGCGGCACGCATCATGTACTCCTCTTGTCAGGGGTCCTCGCTCGGGGGCACGCACGCCGTGTGCGACGACGCGTGGATGCTGTTCAATAGCAAGCAGGCATCCTATGCGCACACGCTGCCCGTGAACCTCTCCCCCGAGGTGCTTCTCAGCCGGATGCGGATCGAGCAGACGCTCTACTCCATCAACGCTTTCGACATGATGCACGGGGGAGAGCATTCCGATCCTTTGGTTGCCTACGAGCACACGCGCACGGAGTTCCCTTGCATCCACGGTAGGAAACGGTATGAAGCCTGCTGGTAAGGAATGAAGCACCTAATACAGAAAGCGTATCTGGTCCTGGTATTAGTTGATGTCTGGGGCGCGTAGCGAGCGATCTGGGGCGGTTTTTTCAGTGATAGAGATACAAACATGCGTAGTTTTCCATTCGGTGGGCATGCTCATGCATGGGGAGCAGGGGCGACAGCGAAAGAGGATGCGTTGGGAGCGAATGTAGATGGAGCGAACTACATGGGAAAGCCAATAGCTCCAAGGGTGCTCCTAGAGCTTGAAAGCAGGGCGAAAGAAGGCCCGCCTCTAGGTTGGCGCTTTGTTGTTAACCGGGTAGGGGTAGCTACAGCTAGGGTCAAAGGAAAACTTACCAGCTGGCCCGAGTTGTATACAGGGGTACGCGCACCCGGAGCCCGCCCCTGGTTCCTCGACGTACGCGCTTCCGCTGCCGTCGCCGTTGCTTCAGTTCGTGGCCGTGCTGCGGAAGCGGAAGATCCGAGACCTCATCGCCTACGAGAACGAGTTCGGCAAGTGGATGGAGGAAGTGGACATCGAAAAGGACCACGAAGTGGATATGATCATGAACGAAAGTGTTGGGGGAAACAATGGACGAGAGGGCGGTGCTGGTCCTTGTGGGGTGGCGCAGGTGGACGAGATCGTGGAAGACGAGGACAGAAAGAGGACTAAAAAGAAGAAGGTGGCGTTGACGAACAAGTCGTATCGGTTCGGGAAAGATATCATGGTCAACATGTGGATGCGCGGCGTGCACCCCCCGATCGCGCGCACGGTGCGGATTTCCGGCGAGACGACGCTCGAGACGTTCTGCGAAAAAGTGATTCCGCCCTGCTTCGGGTGGGCGGTCGAGGAAGACCGACGAGGAACCGAGAATGTGAATGACTATGACCGCGACCGCCTCGCCTCGCCCACACTCGAAGCACGGCGGGACCACAACTCTCAAAACTCTGAAGCTCCTGCTCTTGGTGCAGCTCGGCCCTTGTTCCGCGAGTACGTTTTCTACGACGGCCAGGACGGAGCGGCGTTCGGGAAGTGCGATCCCTCTTTGAATGACACCTCGAGCGATCCAGACCGGTACGAGAAGATGATGCGTTTGCACGGGTATTTGCTCCTTCCACCGCACATCGCGAAGCTCGCGCACGTGTTTCAGCAGAAGGGGGACACGGCGTCGTACCGCCACGGCTTCGACGACCAGTGGGTGGTGCTGCTGAAGGTGGTTGAAGTCTTCGACTTGAAGGACAGCTACAACGCCGGCGAGAGCCTCCCCCGCACGAGCAACGACCACGTGCTGCGGGATGAAAAGTGCACATCTGACAGGTGCTCCTCCATCTCCTCGTCGCAAAAAACCCTACTTCCTCTGCTCCCCATGCTGCTGGACGGGGAAATGCACAGTCCGCCGGAACAGTTCCCGTACGACAGTAAGATCCTGGTATCCGCGGCACTGCGCGACAGGTGGCGGCAGAAGGAGGAGCGCGCGCCGGTCCTGACGAAAACGTACGACGTGTACAGGGAGTTCCTGGAGGAACTGCCGTGCGAAAAGAACTTCCGGACGTCGGATAAAAATATTGAGGACCAGAAAAGCACCTGCTCCACAACGAAGTATCGCTTCCATCTGCCCTCCTCGTTCTGGCCGCGCGACAAGAACAAAGACCGCAAGGTGAAGCGCAAGCTGGAGGATTTGTCGAATTCGCGCAGCTTTATCAAGCAACTCCGGTACGACAACGCCGACACTGCGGAAAATCTCCAACCTCCGCGAGAGTGTTTCAACCCCTACTTTTTCGACATTTCGCGGCACCAGAGCCTACTCGACGCGGCCGTGCACTCGGAACAAGTGAAAAGACTGGAAAAGGAGCTCAGAGAGCAAAACGCGCGGGAACTCGCAGGCTCCTGCGGTCGCGAGGGAGGTCAAGGCGCGGCCGAGGGGGGCGAGAAAAACGCAAATACTACCTCCGCGAAGATGAAAAAAGCGAGGAAGAAGAAAAAGAAGCCTACTGCTGGAGGTGCTGATCCTGATCCTCTCGTCGTGGAAGATGGTGAAGAACCCCCGCCCGAGAACAACCAGGAGGAGAGCCGGGACCAACACCAAACCGCGGACGTGAAGTTGGCCAGGATCCAACAAGAGCTCTGCGAGATCGCCGCCGGCGCCGGTTTCGGAAGTAGGGAACGCGAACCGAGTGAGCAGTCTAGTGAGCAGCAAAGAGTGGGCGAACTCAAGGCGAAGATAGAACAAGTGCAAGAGGAGAGAAGGAAGATTGCTCTGTTGGAACAAAAGCTGGCGCAGATGGAGGAGCTGTCCTCGTCTACTCCTGGGGAGGATGCTGCTGGGTGGAATGCTGTCAGAGCGGGTGCAGGCCGCGGCGAGACTCGCACTTCCTCGGCAGTAGTTCCCTCAGCAACGACGGCCCCGGCGAGCAAGACCGCAAAGTCGAAGAACGGCACAGCGAGTTCGACGAGCAAAAACCAGAAGCCAGTGGGGAATAGCAGCAACGACGGGAACAGTAGTAGCAAGAGCGGTAATACAAATACAACCTCGAGCAATAGAGGGGCAGCTGCTGGAAAAAATGCTAAAGGCCAGCAAAGTCAAGAGGACGGCACAAATACGAATCCGGGAAACAGCGACGATGAGGACCAGGACGAGGACGACGAACGGCCCGGAAAAAACTTCTTCTTGGATGGAGTTTCTCAGACTGAGGAGGACAAGAAGAAAGATTCGAGGACCTCCTGCTCCTCCGATGTTCTCCGCGTGGACCTTGATGCCTTGGAGTTCCGGGATTACTTGGGCTACATGACGAGCCTCGTTCTCAGCATTTTGCCGGTGGAGATGTCCCGGAACTGGGGCTTTTTCGGCGCGGACAATGAAAAGATTAAGGAGAAAAGCAGCGCCTGCGCCGAAGCGGCCGCCAGAGTGGCAGCCCGCAGAGGCACGACCATGACCGCGGGGTCGTTTACCAGCGTTGGGGAGGTGAACAAGAAGACGAAAACTGCGAAGAAGCCGAAGAAGAAACTCCACCAAGTTGCGCCAGATCTTTCGCAGAAACCGGCGGAAGCTTGCGAACAAACTACTCCGGTGTTTGATCACTCGGCGTTTTACGCGCAGGTGCTCGGCAGCACTGCCGACTTGGAAGTGTTGTGCGCCGTAGTGTTTCACTACCTTAAGGAGGACCAGTGCCGAAACCTCTATCTGTTCGCCGAGATTGGGGAGATGCTGCAGCTGCAGAACGGTGACACTATGTTCAGCCTCGGCATGAAGACGGTTGGCAAGACGGGGCCGGGTGCCAGGAATCCAGGCACCGAGAAGCAGTCCGCCAATGCAACGACGTCCCCCACGTCGACGAGCGGTAATAATAAAGCTAACGCGAAGGCGAAGGAATTAAGAGCAGAGACCGAGCGGGTGCTGCGGTTTTTCGCGTACCATTCCTGCCCGAAGTTCCACGCAGCGTGGTCGCAGCTGGACGCGAACGAAGCCGAAATCCAGGACCCCACGGTGTGGGACGATGAGTTGGAGTACGCGCGGCAATTTTCGCTGAATGTGGCGCTCAATTCGGGGGCCGCGGCGGCGGGAGGAGCAGGTTCCTCGACCCCGATCACCGCCCCCCACGGCGGGCGGGTCATCCCGGGGAACAACCCCACAGAGGGGGAGCAGCTGCGCGGAGTCCGCGACGCGGAGGCGAAGAACGTCGCCTACGCCAAGCGGCTCGAACAAACGACGCAGGACCGGCAAGAGCTACACGCGATTATGAAGGTGAAGCGCGCGCTGCAGGAAGCCCACTTCGCGGCTGAGCGAGATGAGACCTCGAGCCACCATGCGTTCGGCGCATCCGACGTCTCCGCCAGCGCGGAGTGTCAGGCCGAACAAATGAAGGACAAAAATGAAGAACAGGAGGCCGAGAAGATAAACGACCTGTGGCGTGTTAGCAGAACCTCCGGAGGTGTTTGCGGGACCGACGGGCGGGGCCTGCGGAGATTGATAAGCCTAGACCCCTTCGAACGGCTGAAACTGCAGGCAGCAGTCGCATGGGCGATCAAGCAGGCGTATCGAGCTGCGGCGCAGACGTCGGCTACAACGGAGGGCGCAGCTATCGGCAAGCAAAAGCACAGTTGACGCTGAAGTCATCACTTACATTTTCTTGATTTACTTCGGTGACACTTATTAGTGAAGGGAACGAGGCCGTAAGAATTTTTTCCGGGCGGGCCGGCGGGCGTCTGTGGGCCTTACAGTAGGTGGCAGTCGGGCTCGGGGGACGTGTCGTCCGAGTCCCGCGGAGCCTTCGCGGGCGCTTCATGCGTGTGTCAGTCCGGAGGCTCTATTCCCTCTTTGTTTAATTATAACTCTTGTCACTGGATGTGGATCCCATTCGGGGCAACCGTTTGGCGAATCCTCCTGCGACTGGTTTCGCGTTTGTCTATCACGCCGCGGCCTTCTCCTCGTGTTTTTGAGCTATATACATAGATTTTTCTTTTTCTCCTTCAAATGTTGCTCCATCGCGAGGCTGAATGGTTCATCGGCAGCCGTCCTCTCTCTCCAGACATCAGTGCTTTCGATAAGACAATATGGTCATAGCATAGCTGCAGCCCCCATTTCCCTTGAAATAAACCGCGGAGTATTACTGTTCGCTGGTGGAGATGCGGCAGCGGAACGCGGGGTTCTTCTTCATGCGCGAGCCCCCCACGCTGCCGTGCTGCGACCCGTTGTGGCAGTCGGTCCCGTTCGAGGCGGAGAACCTGCAGCGGGGCGAGGAACTCTGCCTCAGCTGCTACACGGACGAAGATGTGGAGCTGCCTCTAATCTCACCGTCCTCGTCTTCAGCAACAAGCGACGAGAACGAACGGCAAGACTTCCCGGTAGAGAACTCGAAGTCCCCCGCACAGCACCTCGCGTGGGCCATGATGCGGACGCAGGGAGTTTTGTGTCATATGGAGCGGTTCGCGTTCTCGAAGCTTTTTGGGATGGACATTACGGAGTTCATCTTCGCGCACCGGGACCGCGAACACCAACCGCAGCGAGGCAAATCGAGCGGGTCGTCTTCGGCGCCAACTCCGAAGCAGATGAAGAAAGCGGCAGCGAAAGCTGCTGCGTTGAAGAACGGCCTTGGGGGCCGCGGGAGAAGTGCTGTCGAGAAAGTCGGGAAGAGCGCCGAGATGAAAGTGCTGAAGCGCCGCCCCATCACGGACGAGTTTGACCTGATCAAGGTGTGTCAACGGCTGTACAGTCGGGAGAGCATGCATGGGAGGGTGCAGCAGCTTTCATCTTCTGACACAGAAGAAGACAAAATTACTTCTGGTTCATCATCCCGAATCGCTCCCGACGACGCCGTGGAGCGGTGCCTCTTCGGGCCCGGTATCGAGACGGTCGCGCAGCACAGCGTTTTGCACTACGAGGAGCCGGGTTTGACCGATGATTGCGATTTTCTGATGCCGGAGGACTTTCCGCTCGGGAGGCAGTTTCTGCACCTGTGGGTGGAGGACCACAAGGTGCTGGAGTGTTTGAAGCTATACGCTGGTGGCCACGCCACCTTCGGGCCCAAGCAGCTAGAAGTCGAGCTGCGGTGCGGAGGGGTTAGGGGCCCGCCGGGGCTGGAGCGGGAGGGCACGCTTCCGAGGCCCAACAGTTTTACAAAAGACGGCGAATTCGATTTCAAAGACAACAGCAAGCGCCGGGCCCGACTGGACGTGACGTGGCAGGTGCACGCGCCGGTCGCCGAAATGTCAAAAAAAACCCCGAAAGCCGCTGGAGGAACCTCGAACAAGCCAGCGGCGGGCTCTGCGCCGTCGCTCGGCGGGTTGTTGACGGAGCCTCTGTGGACGCTCGCCATCCTGAAGGACCAGTACAGCTACAAGGTACGCCGTGAGTCAAGCATTAGCAAGGCGCAAGGGGGCTTTTTGCAGATCGACGGAAACCTCGAGCGGGTGATGCAGCGGTCGAGCGCGATGTGGGACGCGGGCGTTTCCGCGATGCTCAACGCGGACAGCTGTTAAGTCGATGAGGATCATCGCTTATATTTCTAGACATCGATGTTGTCGATGAAACCCATGAGGAAGCTTTCTTCTGGGAGCAGATGAGAGCACCGCTCCATCAATATGAGTATGACAGTTGTTGGGAAGTAGCTGAGTCTCCCGGCTCCCCCCTCCTGTTGACCTCTATAGCTAGATGTCCTCGCTCTCCATCGATAGTTCAGAAGTATATAGATCGGTGCACGTCGTGCGATGGAGTGGAGATGTTTTATGATATGCGATGATCCATCGCCACCTCTAAATCTGGCCGTCGTTTACCGCTGCTGCGCAGCGGTTTCGGCGGAACGAGGAGAAGGAGTGGGACGTCGAGTGCAACATGCGCGAGGCCATGAAGCTTGCCCAGATCGCGAAAGAGGCGGACGAGTCGGGGTGTCCGCGGAGCTCATGTCATGCACGAAACTCCGCTGAGCACGAAAAGGGCGTGATCGAACTGCCGATACTCGAATACCGGGAGGAAGATTATAGTTGTACAGCGACAGGAGAGAGGAACGACGAAGAGATCATCCGGAACCCGGCGCGGCCCGAACGCATCCCGTTTCTGGACTCCCGCGCGTTCTTGTCCAACGTGTTCGGCCGTTTCCTCGGGTGGGAAACGGCAAACTTGTGCTCCTTCATTGATGCGGATTTGGGAGAGAAGCTGGCGTTTTCGGTCTGGCGCTGCCGCAAGGTGCAGGACGACATCCGGCGAAAATGCGGACGGGAGCAACTGCACTTGTCGGACTTCTGGGCGCCCTCCCACGAGCGCGTCATCGACCTCGCGAAAAGGGGCCGTTTGATACCGCCGCTTCCAGAAAGAGAAGGGAAGTTCGTTTCCTTTCGCGCCGCAGCCGCCGCCGACGGGTGTACCGCCGGCAGTGTGCCGCTGCCGGGCAGCTACCAGAGCCTTACACCCTGCCCGGCAGGTATTACCTACGGCCTGATGGAGATGGTGCGGCCGAGTTCTGCGTGGCGAAATCCGTCCTCAATAAAAGCGGGGCTCTCCCCCGCCTCCTTCGCGGGAACAGCAGCGGGTTTCCCGCCGCCGGCGGGAGGCAGTGAGCGTGAGCATGAACAACGACATGAACAACCTGAACAAGAAGCGCCGCCGGCGACTCATGAGAGCAGCTGGGAGAGCTGGAAGCAAACGGTTGCCAAACGCATCTCCGACGTGGTGGCGGGGGGAGCCGCGAGAGCGGCTGCAGTCTCGTCCGAGCTTCAGCAGAAGATTGGAGGAGATGAGGTCTGTGCCACGTTGCATACGCTTGAGGCGGCGGGTTTGGCAGTCGTTGACGAAACAGGGGCCGCGAGGGTGACCATAAGTTCGCTGAAAACTAAAGCTCCGAGAACGACCGCAAGAAGTACATCTTCTACGACAACGACACTGGATCTTGACGAGGTTCAGAGGACGGCATCATCAGTTGCTGCGCAGGGCGGCCGCGATGCGGGAGGGGGAGCTTCAGCAACTTTCGCAGAGAAGCGGTCCGTAGACGTAGAGACGAAGAAAAAGGGGACGAAGGAGGAGCAGGCAGCACTTCGGTTACAGAGGCAACTTGAGGAGGAAGAGGCAGAACAGGAAGCGGCGCGGCTGAGGGGCAAAAAAAAGAAAAAGAACAAGAAGGTTGAAGCAGCCGGCGCCGGCCCGCGGTCTTCATCTCCACCTTCCTCGTCGCTGCCGTTGCTGCCGGAAGTGGACGAAGCGTCTGAGACGAAATCAGTCGGATGCGACTTCCAAAGTGCAGCCGTGGTGGTCCCTTCCAACGGTGGCACGAGCAGAGCGGATTTGAACAGCGTGGCCCCCCCAGAAGCGCGCGCCGCACAGATGACCCGGACACAGAAGTACTACTACGTGCATTCGTTTATCATAATTTTTTTAACGAGAACGACATAGCATAGCTGACACGCCGAACTTGCGCCTGCTTCTATATCGGCTACTTAAATCGGCCAGGTACGTGCAGCTTTTCAGCAGCAAGTTGCGCGAAAGCTTCGGCATGGATGTGTACGAGTTGGTGAAGGAGGGTCAGTTGGAAATGCTCGAGGACCTCTGGAGGCAGTTGGCGGTGAAACTCCCCGCAGGAGCAGACGACAAAGCGGGCAAAAAAAATAAAAAGAAGCATAAAGGAGCTCCGAAGAAATCTTTGTCAGGAGGAGCCTCTTCGACGTCCTCCGGTGGCGTCGGTGCGCAATCGTCCACCTCTTGGGGATCCGCTGCTGGAGAAAGCGCGCCGCATGTGATTTGGAGCGAAGTGCGCGACTTTCTGCTGCAACAGAACTCTTTCGCTGGTGCAAGAGCAGCTAGTTGTAGTTCCATGTCCTCGGGCGACGTGGTTGACGTCCCCCAGGAGCGACGAGATGCTCCCCCAGGTGCTCAGCAAGAGGTGGAAACGCCAGCGCTTAGTTCTTCGAGAAGAATCAAAAATCATAGCTGTGCGGTCCTTGCTTCCGAAGTGGACGCTCATGCGGGAGTTCGCCGCGCAGACTCAGCAGAAAAGGCGACCGATGATCGTATCGCGTACGGACAGGAAGGAGGAGAACAACCGCAGACACCGCGAAAAGAGACCGCATCGTCAGCCGCGAAGAACAAGAAGAATAAAGTTCCCGGAACATCAAGCTCAAGCACCGACCTCGCAAAGAACGCCACAGCAGCAGCAGCTGCAGCTGCGTCCAAAACTTCTGCATCGACGTCCGAGCGCGACGAGGTGGAAGGGCAGAAGTCTGCAAGTTGTCCTTCGCCCCCCGCACAGCAGGAGAAGGATGCGTTTGAGTCAAGCGCGGCAGGGGTAGAAGTTCGCACTTCCCCATTTATTTCTGCCGCGAGAGCTTCCTCCTCGCTGTCGTCGAGTCCGCTTACGGCGTCTACTTACGGAGAGGAACAGGACGCGAGCGCGAACTGTCCGGCCGAAGGCGAAGGGGGCAATGTCGAGTACATCGATTTCGACACCGGGTTCCGCGTCCAGACCAACAAGCGCACTCGGAAGAAGCTGGCCGCCGCCGCTGCATCTTCAGGGGCGGGCGGGGAGCCTTCCAAGGAGGGGGAGGCGGATGCTGCGGCGGAACAAGATGCGGGAGCAGACGCTTTCATCAACTTCAAGCTGCCCTCGTCGGTGAATCCGAAGGACGAGGCGTCCATGACCAATTTCCTGGCGCAGCACAGCTACAGCGGCGCTTACGCGTATGACCAACCGTGGTTGCCCGGCGGCGCGACCGTTGGTATAATCGCTGCAGCGGAAGAACAAGAACAGGCGGAGTCTGCTGTTCCTCATCCGGCTAATTCCTCTAGCGGAAAGAAGGGCAAGAATGCTAGGAAAAAGCCTACCGCGCTCGAGCTCTACGCGATGAACAGCACCAGCAAGAAAATAAACGCCTCAACGCCTACGCAAGACAGCAACTCCACCGCGGCCTCCCCCTCCGCCCCCGACACACTCGACACCCCCACCTCCACCACTTGCCTCTCCCAGCCCAACCTCTTCTGGCGCGGTTTTGCTGTGAACCCGAACAAGCGCGCGAAGCAGATGTGCCGCTTCTTCTGCGGTCGCAACCCGGACGCCACCGGCGAGTCCCTGCTCGAGTGTCTCTCGTCCTCCTCCGTCGTGTCGACTCCGTACATCCACGACGTGCAAAACTGCGAACTCGCGCACACCCCGGAGGAAATGGAGCCGCAGGCCCCCGCGGCGATCGAACAGCGCAAGAGGTACTACGAGGATCTTCTGGTAGATCGATGCTGCAGCTATAATTGAAGCCGTGAGAGATGCGAGCGATCTCCTTTATACATAACGAGTCATAACCATAAGTTTAAGCACCGGAGTCCTCGTTGCCGTCAGACTGGTGCCCAATTGCTGTTTACTGTTGCTCGACATCATCTTCACTAGAGCGAGTGATGGAAATGGGTACTTAAAGTTTTCTAGCGCAGTGGTCTTAAAACTAAAAGCATCAAGAGCCGATTTCTAGTGGCAGAAGATGAAATTAGCACAAACTACTTCTGACGCGTAAGTAGCACGAAGATTTTCCTGGATCCATGAAGATACCTCAGTGTTCATATGCATTGCTTCCCGCTCACACAGCTCAGCGATTTTGGTCAAAATTTCTGATTATTTGATGATCAGGTATGTGTGGCAGAAGTGCGGGATTTTGGAGAACTCGGACGCGGACCTGGCCTACAAGAAGCTGTCGCTTCCAGAGCGCAATTTCCTCCTAGGGGAGGGGAAGGGCACTGAGGCGCTGATCGAGCAACTGGAACACGCGTCGATAAAGTCGAAGGCGGGCGTGCTGTTCTCGAAAATCAAAATGGTGATGCAAAACCGCAGGTGGAACCAAGAAAATGACAACCCCATGTTCGAGCCCAACCGAAAGCTCTTCCTGGAGCTGCACAAACTGGACGCGGTACTACCCATATCTATGCAGTCTGAGTGATTGTGAATGTGATTCAGATTCACTCCTACGATAGTATGTCGTATAGCATCTTTAGCTCAACGGAGCCGATTTTCATCGATTGATTAAATCCTTTTTTACACGAAAAAAAGGCGGGCCTCGGCCTCCGCAGTAAATTTGTTTCGACGCAAGGACGCTGTCACGCAGCTACGAGTAGCTGTGGCCCCCAAGAATCGAATACATCGCATTCTTCGGACAGGACGCGACGCGCAATTTTCTGGAGTGCAGCAAAGTGAACCAGATTGTTCTGATGCGTGAGGCCGCTGCGCTGCAGGGTTCCGAGAAGCCTTCCAAGTGCTTCATGGGAATGTGGAAGAAGCTCGTGTGCGATCAGGGGAACGCGGATAAGCACGGCGAATGGGCACAGAAGGCTCGAAACGAGCTGCACAACATTAACCTCCGCGCGAACTTTCTCAGGGACAATCCCGACGCCAAGGAGCTGCCGCGGACAGGGAAGGCGTACGTCGAATACTGGGAAAAGAAGTACATGGGGAAGAGGGAGATGGGGATGAATCTCCAGACGCCTTCCAACGGACTGAACTTTGCGAGCTGCAAGGTGAAGAACGACACAAAGTCGACCACCGATCCGGCATCGCCCGAGGACCTCAACGCGATCGCGTCGGAGCAAGAGCATCCCTCATCTTCGAGTCTGGCGGATAGTAGACGTAGAGACGACAAAGGCAACATAGGCAACGTCAAGAGGACCCAGAACAATCAGAGTGCGTGGACTGTTCCCTTGGTTGAGAGCAAGGCGATGAAAGCTGGCAAGTCTGCATGTCAGGAGACATCCACGACAACCCAAGTTTTCCGCGAAAAAAAGTCGGCTTCGCCAATGCTTGCAACATCGCCAGTGCTTGCAACAGTTGCGTCCGCTCCGCAAAGCCAGCAGAAGACCTACTTTGGCGCTGCGCCGCCGGCTCTAGAAGTAGAAGGGACCGCCACCGGCGCCAGCGCGGCATCTTCGAGCTACAAAAAGGCCCGTCCCTCCGAGGCGCCTCCGGTGCCGATGCCGCAGACGAGTCCGCCGTCGCCGCCGCGGCGCGCCAGGATATTAATTCCCCCGGTCGTGTCCTCCGGCCCGCTGCCGTCCGGCACGGACCGCCCGCTGCCCCCGTCTACCGCGCCGCCGCAACCAAGTTCGCACCTCTTCGACAGCCCGGACGAGTACGATTTGATTAACGCCGGGCCTTCCCTGATCGAGAGTCTGCTGGCAAAAGAAGGGATGACTCTGTCGAACTGTTCCTCCCCCGCCGACGACGACGGGATATTATCACAAACTGAGGGAGGGCTCGAATTGGATGACGACGTGGGGGGCAGTTGGGTAAAGAAGGAGGGGGAATCTGAGGACAGGGAACGACTGCTCGCAGGACGGGGTAACAGAAGCAAACAAGAAACTGTGAGAATCAGTCCAGGAAGTGGCGCATCTGACGCAGCTTCATCTGATGCTGGATTGGCCGCCGTTTGGGGCCACGAGCAGATTTTCAGCGCGCCAACTGAGGCGGCGGTGAAGGAGGTGATTGCGAAACAAGCTAGTCGTGCCACGACCAGTTCCAGTTCTTGTGCCGCTTCCGTTGAGAAGGCGGCGTCGAAATCGAAGTCGAAGTCCTCCACTCCGTGCGCCAGATTGGAGCAAAAGAAACCGCTCGAGGAGAACAGCGACCAAGCTTTCGGAAAAACGGCTGCGGATATTAAAGCCGCGACCACCTCCTCGACGACGAGCCGGCACCGCAATTCGTCCTCCTCGTCCACTGCGTCCAAAAAAAAGGCGGCATCTCGTTCTCGGCGGGAGGAGAAATCGATACTGCACCTACTAAAACAAGCTTCCAAGAACGGCAACGAAGACGACTCCGAGAACGACGAAGATGGCTCGAATGACCAGCTTAACTCCACCGCGGATGCTGCCGCGGCGAAATCGGTTTCGCCGCCGCCCGGGCTAGGGTCCTCACACTCTCCGGTCCTCCCGAGAAGAACTACCACGGCGCTGAACGGAAAAGCGGTTCCGTTCTCGCCCGGCAATCCGGACGCGCGGTACGCTGGGCAGGCGCTGCAGAAGTACCCCCACTCGTCGCACAGCAATTTGACGCCGTCCTCCGTTTCCCACTTCTCCGGTGGAGGTGCGGGGGCCGGAGATAGCAGCGGCTCGTGCAGGCATGCTGGCACAGCGGGAGTTCTTGCTGGGAAGACGACGGCGTCATCTAGACCCTTCGACGGCGGAAAACAACAAACAGTAACAAACGATCAGGGCCGCGGCAGCGTCGCACATCAAGCTGCCCTAGTAGCACCTCCTGGCAGGAGCTTCGCACCAACAGCACCCGATCATTTTGGGTACGGTAAGGGTGGAAAGATGTTCTCGAAAGAGGAAATCGCTCGGCTGGAGGCGGAGCACCACGCGCATTGGCTGCAGCACGACTACACGACTAGTACGGGGGACGCGGACGACTACGCGACTAGTACGGGCGGTAGTTGTGCTGCCGCAGGTGGGGCGGGCGCACGACTAGCGATGCATGAGTCACCTGCTCACGACAACTTGCGCCGCAAGCAAGACGCGACGAACTCGACCAAAACGCCCAGCGACGACTGCCGATGCCACCCGGCAGACGGAACACCGTCCGCAGGTACCCTTGTTTGATATTGAGAGGGGATAGCACTTTTGCGTTAAGTGATGCACCCGCCCAACAACGCGAACTGCAGTTGGGGTAGGGCTGTTGCAGTTCGCGTTGTTGTGCGGGTGCATCACTTAACGCAAAAGTGTGCCACTTATTTTTTTATGACGCCCACCTCTTGTTGAGGTGCGCTGCCAATGAATTGACTCCATCGCGTGGGCGAGTTTGCTACAGCTTTATCTCAGGATCTCTCAACATCGTCATCGATCAGGAGCCTGCACTACTCCTGACCACGACAACGCCCACCCCCTACCCCTGGTCGCCTCTGCCGAAAATTCTCGGTCCTCCACCTTCGGCATTGCGTGCTCCGATCTGACCACGCACCTGCACGCAAGTCCTGATATGATCACCGGCAGCGTCGCAGCAGGTAATCACGCGGCGTCTACTTCGTCTACTACAACTCCTCCCAAGGGGACCGCGGCGGCCGGCACTACCTCCAAAGGTTTGACGACCCGCACGATTTCCTGTTCTTCGGGGACGCGGATGAAGGCGTCCGGCAAGATGAGTACGGGGACAGATCACCTCTTGTCTGAGCAGGGTGTTTCCATTTACAGTACGGCGTCCAGCACCAGCACGAGTGGAGGTCACGGTTCCCAACCGCGGACGCTCCTTCGGAAGAAGCTGCGAGGACCAACTACTGCTGCGCAGGACAAGTGGATTGCAGATTCAGGAGCACGCCGGGCCTGGGGAGGAAATGAGGAGAGGGCCTGGGGAGAAGCACGCCCAGCAGCTGGTGGGGAGAGGGCCTGGGGTGGAGAGATGACATCTCACAAACAGCTGTCTCCAAGCCCGACGAGCGGCTGTGCGACGGCTGCGATGTCCAGCGCACAGTCCTCTTCGAATCACTACCAGGAACATGCCGGCGAAGTACAGCACCGCATCAAGGGAGCTGCGAAGGCCGCGAAAGGCGCAGCTGCAGGGGTTCATCTTTCGGCAGCTGCTGCGGCAGCTTCATACGGGAACGCAGTACATGGGAGCATGGCGCAGTACCACTACCAACAAGCGGCGGCCGCGGCGGGACACGCTCACGCAGCCCACGCCGCAGCTGGCGTGGCGGCCGCTGCCGCAGCCTACAACAGGACCAGTGGGAGTGTAGCAACACCAGGAGGACCAGCTGCTACTGCCGCTGGAGCTGCATTGACGGGTGGCCTCACGCAGGCCCCGGCGGGATTCCACTACTTGTGGAGCCCGGCCATCGGAGGCTACTCGCTAGTACCCATCACTCCAAATAATGCGGCCGGCGGGAGCGGGGGTGCCACTGGCAGCTCGCCAGCAGTCGACCAGGCCACATCGTCACCAGCCGTTGAGCACAAGAACGTGATGACGGCATCTCCCGGGCGATTGATGCCGGTGGACCCCAAGCTGATTTCCATGGTGGAGAGTGGCGTAATTACCCATGAGGAGATGGAAAACATCTTGGCGAAACGTGCCGCAGAGCATCCTGCGAGCGGGGGTATGACTGAGGAAGAGGGAGCCACAGGTGGACCAGGTGCAGTCGCCGCGACGGTCGCGGGAGCACCAGGCGGAGGGCTGCAGTCGCTGACGGTCGGGAAGCACGGGAAAGGCGGAGGAAAGCACGGGAAGTACGCGGCCGCTGTCGACCAATTTGGGAATCTGATACAACTGCAGCAGCACAACTACAACGCGTATAGCGGGAAAAAAGCTGCAGGTGCTGCCTATCCCTTTCCCTATGCAGCAAGCCAACAGTTGTATCAGTACGCGGGGCCCCCGTTCGGATCATCTCCCGGCCAACATCTCAACCATGCGTTGGGCGCCGGAGCAGGTAGTGGTGCAACTTCTAAAGGTGGCTACTACAACAACCAGAAGGCTGGGCTCCACCAGCAGCCCTACACGGGAGGAGCTGTTGCAAACATCAAGGGAGCTCGCATGGCCCAGTTGTACGGGACAAAAGGAGCGGCGGCGTCGGCCTCGAAAGCTGCTGGCGGGTGGTGGCTTTCGTCGGCGCAGCCCGCAGGCCACCAGCCGCATCCACCGAAGTCCGAGATGAGTCACATCAATAATTCGAGACGAGAACAAATAAATAAACTGACTCCCGAGTTGTCCTCGAGCTCGAGCGTGAACATTCCTTCTCCGACAAGCTCAGTCTGCGAGACCTCCGAAGCCGAACCGGCGCATCCGCCCGTGACCTACCTCAGTTCGACGGCTCAGGACGGGCGCATGCAAACCGTGGTGCGAGCGGGCGCGGATTTGTCCAAATCCGGAGTGATGCACATCCCCCGGTGCGCGCCGTGGCCCTCGCTGCCGGCGCCGGCCGATCAGGCGGAGGGGACGAGCAGGGGTCGTCGGGAGGGGATCGTGGCCGCCCCGTCGAGCGCGAGCTCATACCTTCGCCAGCTGTTGAGCGAGGCGGGGTCCTCTGGTCCTGGTGTCGAGGACGCGAGGCCCGCGATCGACAGGACCGACGCGGGCCTCACGCCGACCACCGCACCGCCGCATCAGACCGACAATGGTGTTAGGGGAACATCTTCATCAAGGTCCCCACCTCTACTGCTCTCGAAGGAGCTGTGTCCTCCCCTTCTCCAGGGCAAGACGGTTTCGCGGGTCGCAAACGGAAACTACGACGGGATCGACCCGCCAGCGCGGAGCAAAAAGGATCCCATGTTCAAGGATCCGGGCTACTTAATCCTGGACCGGGGGGAGACGGTGAAAGTCGCAACCGAGACGGAGGTCCTCGTGGAAGGGGATCATCACCAGTATTCTACTACGAGGGTTGACGAGGACCTATCCGATACAAATTTATTTTCAACATGAAGAAGAAGAAGTAGAAGATATAGACAAGTAGCTAGTGACAGCGACTAAAGTCACACTCCTGATTCATCAAGGTGAACGTATGCATCCCATTTTCAATTCTTCAGGGCCTCCATCTACGTGTACGGCGAGGTGATCTCGTCCTCCGTGCCGCAGCGAGCGGGGAGTCGGGGTTGGCTTCCCCTCCACCTCGTTGAGACCGCCGCCGATCGTGACGCCCGCATGCGCAGAGCAGAAACTGAGAACTAAGAGAAATCAGCCTGAGAAATCATCCTCTGTAACCGTGGTGATCCAGTCCGATGCACGACGCAGTAGACGCACTCGGTCAACTAAAGCCCTTCCGGCGAGTGGTTGCTGGTGGGGAGTGCTTGAGACATACTTCGCAGACTGGAGGTGGGCTGGGAGAATCGTACAGAGTTTGTCACAGCTACCATAAGTTGTGCTTTCATGTTCCGATTCCGAACGATGGATGGTGTTTTATGAGTTTGAAACTGTTTCTTTGTGTTTGTGCTGTGTCGTGCCATCTTCAGAAAAGGAGGAGGCTCTTGAAATCAGTTCTCGCGCTATGAACTACAGCCAACCGTATAATCTACAGGCTGCAGCTGCGGAAACAAACCGCCGCGTCGAAAACAGCATCGTCCAAGGCAAGAATTACGATCTCATGAACTCCGGCGCATTATTTGCAGTGTATTTTATTTCTGCGGCGAGATTATAACTGAGAATTAGGTGGACCACGACGGCGACGCGCACACGTTCTAGAAGATCAAGAATATCCGTCGCTGAATGATTATGATCCTCGAAGTGCGGGCTGCCGCTAGTGCAATCACAGTTGCACGCGCATGCGATTTTCGGAGATACTTTATGTTTATACGTCAGTCGGGAAGACGAACAAGAAAAACAAGAACTGCCGGTATATAGGTCTAAAGAGAGAACGCACTATGATTATGAAAATAAATGAACACTACGCCCTGCTGCGGTTCCTATCTTACCAACTACGAGCTCGAACAGAGGAGGCCCACGTCGCGTCAAAAGAACCAGGTTTACATTTAATGAAAGGATGGAAGTGACATAGAAGACACCAAAGAACAAGAACTGACTTCAGATGCCGACGGACTTTATCCCGCACACTGGATTGATTCCTGAGCACTGCGCCACCGTGCAACATCAGTAGAAAGTTTCTGACCCGCCTTGATTACGTATACGGAACATCTGACGATGCGACATCAGTGAATAGAATGACGTAATCGATCAGGAAGAAAATCATAAAGCTAAAGAGGCAATGCGCCGAACAGCAAATTTTCAGATCCCTACCGACCACCACGTTTTGCCTGCGGTTTCTGGCGACGCACGACTGAATACTTGCACGAAACGACGACAGTAAAAGAATGAATATCCGAGCAGATGAAAATTGAAGAGAAAAGCGAACTAGATTTGAATCAAGGGCTACCTCAGTTTGTTTCTACTACCCCCAAAACGTAGATCGGTTCGCTGCCGCGAGCTGCCAGCTAACTGCTGCACTCGCTGGCGCTGGGCGATCATTGATCAGCTAAAGACAACACTCGCACTTGCATTTGCAAAACGATTTGGTTTTTCACGAACGATAGTTTCAACGACCTCTTGACAAGGGAACCAAACAAAGCAACCGAACCGAAGCAAGTCTCCGCACGACAAAAATAACGAATTGCGATTGGTGGAGAACTTCACTGATATTACGTTGGGACATCTGCATCTTCATCAAGCGGTGCGGGCGCGCCGGGTGCTCCCGTGTTCTGCTCGTTCACGCTGGTAGTTCGGCAGTCATTGTTGTGAACCGATAATTTCGTGGATCTCGTCGGTGCTGTAACCATTTATCGTTCTTTCTTGATCATGAACATGATCAGGGAGGTGGCCCACGTCCACGAGCTTATGTAAGTAAATTAAAAGTACTAGTATATGTACAACGGGCGGCGCGCT
>RXOD01003967.1:0-34119 GCA_005223375.1 Amoebophrya sp. AT5.2 | reverse complement strand
GGGCTGAGGATCAGAGTTCTTCACCTCGCCTTTCTGTGTTGCGTTACTCATGAAAAACATCAGAGGCTCTTTGCGGAGGCACGTCAGTCTGTGGAGCAGATGCTGTCACTGTTCGTTACCCTTACTCTCCGAAGTAGTTTTTAATGTTCGTGTCGGAAGATACATTCGTATATCGCTCAGCTGCCGCTTGTTTTTTTCTTGATGCACCCTCTCAAACTCAAACTCGATCCGCGTTATGTTTGTAGTGCGCATCAGCATTGGCTGTGCGGTTCCATCGTTGTTGTAATATCGCGTTCTGAAAAAGTCACGTTCGCAAACGATAACGAGTGTCAGTGTCGTGGTGAGTGTACTAAAATGAGTCGCAAGTCGTCGCCATTCATTGGCGCTGTCATTTCAAAGAAACGGTACAAGCAGGAATTAGACGCGGTCCCAATTTTGATGTTCGGACCAAGGGCATAGCTTCATCTCCGTGCCGTAGTAGTGCTGGGAGCGACAGCGAGGTGTGCGAGTGCGAGGGTATAGTAGTGCAGCTTTTCCATTTGCAAATTTGCTCAGAATGAAGCAGCAAAACATGTTATCGTAACTGCCGCCGTTCTCTTTGCCGAAAAAAATCAGTGCCTCATCCAGTACAAGTAAGTAATCAGAAATAAAATCTGCATGTACGCGTAGAAACAAAGGAAAGATAGATGAAGAAATTTGACATAGAAATAGATGTTGAGAAGACCACATACTAGTGCTAGCGGAGTCTATTGCTGGCGCTAGAAATGCGTCAAGTGCACTACTCGCCGCGCATTGAGCAAAAGAATGGATCTGCTGGAGTTGTTGGGATACAAGTGGAAGAAAGTCAACTTTGGTTGCCTTGTTCTTCGCACCTAGATCTACGTCTTGTGCGAACCAGTAGAATAAGTAGAGACTGACTCCTCCTCCTCTTCGTGGTGCTCAGCAATGCCAACGGCGCAGCCTAGTAGTACCGCTCAACATGAGCCTCAACTTGGTGTTGCTGTTGGTCGGGACGGATTTCAGTAACTGCGAAATATAAATGTTTATGTTTGTTGCGAAGGAACCACGGCCATGTCAATGCTCTCTTTCTGAGCGTCGTTTTATCGTTTCCGCAGCTTCACCCACTGATGAGCGCCACACTAGCGGCGTTCTTCTTCTTCATCGTCTCCCGTGTGATCCGCTGCTTGATTTGGACCAAGATGCGGTCTCTCCACGATGTACGTGTTCCCACCCCACGATGCCCGCTCCTGAGGCGGTTGTAGGCAGTTCCCTTCCGATAGGCGTCCTGCAGTTCGACAATCGCCGTATCCACGTCTCCCACTCGCAATAGGCTGCCAGCGTAATTGAGCCGACACGCTAGCGTCTTCGGATGATCAGGGCGCAGACTGGAGCTCAGCGTTTTGATTGAGTCTTGGAACAACATCTTCTCAGCCCGCTGGTAATGTCGCTGTATCTGTCGAACGTAGCTGCAGTAGTCGCTCACCGCTTCTACCGCGCCTCGACTTCGCTCGCACATCAGCATCAATGATTTCGCCCACAAAGAGCCTTCGCTCTGTGAAGCGCCGTTCGGACTTGTCTGCGGCTCGAAGTGTTGGGATGAAGCGTGGACGCCGGCCTGCAGCTGCTGGCCCTCGTTCGGGTGCCCCTCCGAGGCCAATGAGCTAGACGCCGTCGAGGAGTCGACTTCTTGTTCGGATGGTGGGTTAGTGCAGCCCGCCTGCTTCGCGGCAGTGCGCGCTGCTTCCTCCGCAGCGTTCTCAGGATTCTCTGCCCCCTTGTCGACAGCAGCCGCACTGTCGCTCCTCTCCTCCACATGCACATGCTGTAGCGAAGACACGGCTTCTTTCGTTTTCCGCGCTCGGAACTCGTCGCAGAATTGCTGTGCCTGCGTCCACTCTTTTTGCGCGTTCGCAGCAAGTTCACCGAAAACTGACGCAAGATGCATCCGCGCAATTGCTGTGTCGGGGTGTTGCCGGCCCACGATGGCTTCGCGCGAACTTATGATTTGCCGCAACCCGAACACGACCTCGAAAAGCGGTCCGCCCGACTGTCTTACCGCCGCGTTTGCAGGCTCGTCCACCGCTTCGAGGAACTCGTCCGAGCACAAGTACCGCACACTGGAAAGATTCAGCAACTGCTCGTTTTCGGCATCGACATCTTCACGCTCAGACTCTGGCGCTTGAGACGAGGGAGAGCCTGCAACTGCGCCTGCAGCTTGCTTCTCTACTAGCGCCTGCGCCTGCGCTGGATTCTCCTGCAAGTGGTTTCCTGAGCGACGCGCGAAGCTGCGGAGCCAGCGACTTCGCCAATCCGTGCGGACAGCCAGGATCTTGCCGGCGGACATACTGCAATCCAAGAATACGAGCTGGAGAAACGCTTCGTCGAACTCCAGCTGAAGCATCTCTGCTTTCAGGGTTTGTTCGGCGTGTCCCCTGCTCTGGAGGTGAAACAACTTCGCAGAGTCTGGCAGGAGCAGTCGTGCATCCTTCCATTGCCCGCGACGGCAATACAGCGCCACGAGACGAGAGGTGCAGAGTGTGCGGAGCGACGCGAGGAAAGGATCTTCCTGTCCAAAACTTCTCTGCCCAGGCAGAATCAGGTCCGGCCAGGCCCACCCTTCGAGGATTGTCGCCGCACTCTCTAGGTCGTTTTCAGCGAGAAACGCCTCGGCCAAAAGAAAGGCGCACCAAATCGCAAGCTGCAGATGCTCCATCGCGACTGCCCCGTCGGATCCCTTCTCCTGTCGCCCAGCAACGACGAGGATTTCTCCCGCACGCATCAGCAACCGCCGCGCGGCAGTCGCGTATCCGGAGTTGAGATAGACTGCCGCACACCAGAACAAGAGTTGCGCCTGACACTCCGCCGAGGAAATCGCGCTCCAGTTGCGCAGCGGATACACCTTCTTCAGTAGGACCGTGTCGCTGGCAACAGGTACGAATCCAAGATACGGGTCACTTACGCTTACTTTTTTTTTCTTTTTCTTCTTGCATGGGCTCTCGGTGCGTGTCTTTTGTTGCAGAGACTCCCACTCAGAAACCAAACGCGATTCGAGCGGCGACAGAGAGCGCGACGTGGTTTTTCGCGTGTCGTATTCCGAGCTCTTTTTCTGCACCAGGAGTCCCTTGTCTGTCTGGGGCGGCGCTCGCCGGTTACCCACTGATGTTGAGGCTGCGTCGCTGTGGTTTTCTTCACTTGATGCAGGACTTGGCTCTGCACCTTCCTCGCCCTGCTCGCCGCCGCGCATTTCCAACGAAAAGTGGTGTCGCTGCAACTCCCGCAAGACGTCCGCTGAGAGCGCCTCTAGCCGATTGAAGGTTTCTGCGCCAAAGTGTTCCATCTCGAGAAGCACTGACGACTCGAATCCCGACAGCGGGTTGTTGGTCGGTAGCACCGGTTGGCCAGCCCATCCCTCAGAGGAGCGAAAGTCCGTTGCCAAGTTCGAACTTCCCGCACGCAGCTCCTGCTCCACATCCTTCTCCGAAGAAGGTACTCGCTCACGCTGGCCCGTAGAATCGTCCACGGCAAGCCGGCGCCGTCCTGTCGTCATCGGTAGCGCTGCGGAACCGCCTGGCCTTCGCGTAGAAGGACGACGCTCGCCCCCGTCGTCGCATCGCAAAAAATCGCAAAACCCGGCAACCCAGCCCAGCGTGGACCTTTCGAACTCACGCTGCTGCTTTGCCTCAACAGACTCGCGGTTGTTTTCTTCCGAATCGCTATCGGAATCCGCTTCGTCCTCATCTTCCCCGTCCCCGATTCCACCTCCGCGCGTAGCGCTACTGAAGTTGCACTCGTAGTCAAGCTCTAGTTCTCGGTCTACGAATAGCAACATGTATTCCGCGACCTTCTCCAATGCGCGAGGATGCAGCGCGTATTGGAGCACGGTCCGCCCCGCCTGCACCAAAATAATGGATTGCAGGGGCGTCGCGATGTCGAAGGCGCGTTCGATATTTTTAGTCGAAAAGAATTTCGTTGGCGGGGCCGGAGTCCCGGATGAACTCGTCTTCCCCGGAGAGCCTGATCCAGTTTCTCTTGGTGCGAGGTAGGTTTGTTCTGCTTCATGCAGCGTCCGCAACGTAAACAGGAGGAACTGTGCGCGGATTTCGTCGTCGTGCGCTCGAAGGTGCAGCTCGTGAATCACTGGCCGCTGAAACCGCTCTTCGACACAGAGAGCCCCGAATACGCTGTAAGGTAGGCTGTAGACAGACTCTGGAAAAGTTGCGTCACGGTCGACGTGCAACAGCTCGCCTTTTACCAACTCTGACAGGAACGGCTCTAGAGTTCTGTCGCCCCCAGTGCCGTCCTTCTGCAATTGCCGTGCTTCCTCCAGCAACGTCAGCTTGTTGCTTGCAGCTTTGCCGGCCGGAAGTTTTGCCAAAAGAACATCCTTCAGCGCGGAAAAATTGCACCCGCCCGGGAAGTAGCGCGCGATCGCGAACAGGATGAGTCGGTGTGCGGCTCGATGCAGGGTAGGAAAACCAGCCGCGCCGGCGGTGTAGTCAAACACCGGCAGCATTTCAAAGCGTTCGTACTGTTTCGAAAAGCTCGGTAAGCCGTCGTGGTAAATCAACGAAACCGGATCCGCAAGCACGTCTT
Organism: Amoebophrya sp. AT5.2; assembly: GCA_005223375.1. Taxonomy (NCBI): domain Eukaryota; class Dinophyceae; order Syndiniales; family Amoebophryaceae; genus Amoebophrya; species Amoebophrya sp. AT5.2. The sequence continues at coordinate 29,526 of RXOD01003967.1, read as the reverse complement.
GCAAAAACTCATCCACGGCTCCCTCGCTCTCGCCGGAGGATCTTCGGCTCCGCGCCGCGAGCGCCCGGCCCACGCGAACCACCACCATTGGAATGTGACCGCACAAAAGCACCAACGCCGCAAGAGGATCTGCAGCATACGGCAGCGCAGAGGGCGACGCGAACTTCTGACCCTGGGCCCCACTCTTCGCTACCGCGTGTAGCAGCGCCGCGTGCGTTGCTGTCTGCAAAACCTCAAAATCCACGTCGTCCTCCCTGTTGTACTCGCGACACGGCTGATACGCGATGCTGTCCTCGATGGAAACTGATGCCAGTGTAGACGGACAGGCGGTGGAGCTAACGCCAGAACACGAGGAATCCACTGCTTTACCTTCGTCCGCATCCTCGTCGCTCGGAAACGAGCAGTACGGTACGCGCGAGCCGCGACCGAGGACACCGGCCTCACTCTTCTTACCCAACTGCTCCAGCATCCAAATCGCAGTCGCGTCGCCTGCTTGAAGGGATAGTATCTCGTGCAGCCGAGCGGACGGCGGCGCCTGCGGTGTCGCGCTCGACCTTCCGAGCAATCGCTTCAGGAGCCGCACACCCGCCTGCGTCGTCAACAACGGCTCCCGCGAGAAACTCGCCCCGCAACTTCGCAAGAGGTGCAGCGGGTCCTGGGAAAGTGCAGGAGGTTCTTCTTGTGGTGACGGGTTATTGGTCTTTGTAGTGGAGGTGCAGTTTCTGTAGTTTCCGCCCGAGCTCCCAAGCGAGGCGGCGCTCGAAAACTCGACCCGTGTGAACATGGGTAGGCGGTTGCAGACGGTTGCACAGCTTGGCAGGAAGACAAACTTCACGAACACATCCGTGTCGACATGAAAGTTGGTCTCGGTTTGCTCCCGGAAAATCTGTTGCAGGGCGTCAGGCGCGGCCGCGCACGACATCATCTTGTCTGGATTCTCGATCATACAAAGTAGTATCGGACGGATGAAAGGGGACGTTGATCGAAAATGCTCCTGCTCGTTGAGCTTCCGCTCGACCTCCCGAGCCGCCTTCCGAAGGTGCTTCAGAATCCCTGCCGCCGCATCGTTCCACGACTTGCACGCGCCCAGGTCGAAACCGGAAACCAATTTCGTGCCAGCCTCTACAGGTCTTTTCATCTGCTTCGTTTTCTGCTTATCAGCGTCGCTATCTCCCCCGGAGGCTGCAGCAGTGGCTGCGGCTTGCGGTTGAAGCTCTCGGCCCCGCTCTTCTTCCTCGCAGGAGTTGTTGTCGAACCGCACAAAACTCACCATTGCGATTTGTCCCGACGGTAACCGCTGTCCGTTCAGCCTCGTTGCCAGCAGCCGCATCACGCTCTTTCGCCCGTACAGATTCGAGTGCCCCACGAGATGCACCCCGCGCATGTCGTCCACGAACAGCGTCCGCGCGATCCTCCAGGCGAGGACCTCGTGCCGTTCCGAGGAAAACGCGGTCGCGCACAAATGCACTTGCAGCAGCTTTTGTTCGTCGGCGACGCGCCTGTCCGCGGCGTCGTGAGCGCCTGTCCGCTTGGTCGTATCGTCGTGGGCGCTCTGCTGGTCCGCCCACTCGAGGTCTGCCTTACGTCGCGCGCCAGTAGCTGCGAGAGCGGAGGTTCTTCTTGAGGTGTCGTCCTCGTCCCTGCCCTCTCCAACAGGATCAAGGACCACTACAGTCACCCCCTCAAAAATGTCGAAAGGGGCAGATGAAGCTGCGTCTCGAGCAGCTGAGTCCAACTCGGGTAGTGGTGCCATGGATGCCCTGCCGATTAGAACTGCATCCAGCATTCCGTAGCAAGCAGCCAGCGACGGCCCCGCGGAGATCTTCATCAGCGAGTTTTCCATTGAAGATGCGGAGGTCGTCGAAGACAGCGCTCGCATCTTCCGGTTGTCGATGACGTGAATCGGTCCGTTTTCTGGATCCGCACCATCGCGGCTCAGGAGTACCATTTTACTTGCTTCCTTTTCAAGCCCCGTCAGCTCCAGGTACGCGACTGCCTTCACGAAGGCTCGCAACACCGTCGGAGGGTCGTGCGCTCCAGTGACTCCTGCAGATCCAGACTTCTTCTTGTCGCCGCCCGCTCCCGCCACTGAGCCGCAAGCCAGCACCTCCATGAGAAACCTGCTTGTAAAAAGCTGCGCGGCGGTGTCGGTCACGCTTCCCGTCTCCACGGTGAGGACGAAATCGAAGAAAGTGAGAAAGTACTCGCCTAGCATTCGCGCGTGGCACACTGGCAGTATCAAAAGCCGTGGCTGGTGACCCTGCCCCTGCGCTTCGGCTCGGCGAGCGGACGGTGGAAGCCGCGCGAGCTCCCTTTCCACAGCAAAGGGAACTGCTGGGTGGAGGTAGCCGTCGTTCCCTTCAAGAAGCAGCGCCCCGTCCGTCGTTGCGTGACAGCAGATGATGACGATATCGGCAACTACACTGTCGCCTTCGATGCAACGCGTTAGGTTTGCCTTGGTCAAGGGGGCGAACGCAAGCTGGAACGGGTCCAGCGAACAAGGTGACGACAATGCTAAAGACGCTTCTCCAGTGCCGGCGCCCGGGCGATTGATGCTAGTGAGCTTGCCATTTGCGCGACGAACGACTTCGAAAATTTCTGCCCTCTCGGTCTCCAAATCGAGTGCGCCGAGCGGAAGAACAGCCTGGGAAGATGCACTGGCAGCGGACGAAGACGAACTTGTAGCTGCGCCAAAGCGCACTGCCGGGCTAGCGCCAAGATGCAACACCCGCAATTCTTCACGTCCGCGTAGTTTTCCAGCTGCAGCTTGACTTTCGCAAGGAGGGTCTTCTGCATCTCGCAAGCCAATGCCGCCGACATACTCGTCAATTTTAACAGGTGGGTAGTGTTCCGTAAGAAACTCCCAGAAGTTTTCTCGGTCCTCGTTAAACCGCTTCCGGTGTTTGCGGTGGCAAGATGGAGTCGACGGAGACCCTCGCGGCAAGCGCTCCCTTCGTGGCACTGCAGCAACGTAGCGAACATAGCTTTGGGAGCTGCGGATCTTGTCTACCGCCGTTTTGCGGTCTTCGAAGCAGGGCCACTCGCCCTCCTCCGCTGCTTCCTCTGCCAAAGCTGCTTTTGCTGCTTCCGCCCGTGCCTCTTGTCGCTGTACCTGGCGCTTGTGCTCCTTGAAACCGACCGGAGCGGTCTGGTCCTCTGCGACCTCCGGGCTGGATTCCTTCGAAGACGCAGTCGTGGTCAGTGAAGTCGAAGAAGTAGTTGGCCTTGGCCCCGGACCTGTTCCTGTCGTGCTAGAGCCGGGTGCGTCTGTTTCTGTGCCTTCGCCTCGTTGACGGTTGGGGTTGCTGTCACCAGCTGCTCTCGTCCCGGCAGCTGTTTCCTGCTCGCGGAGGATTTCCTTTGATTTTTTTCTTTGCGCCAGCGTCGCTTTCGAAGCAGCGGCTGCCGTCGACTTCATGGCAGTAGCGGTAGGCCTGGCGCTCGGTTCCGAACGAAGATCTGCAGCAGCACTAGAGACAGTAGTTTTCGCTGGCTCAGGGTCAGGCGCAGGTGCAGGAGAACTAGTTCTATTACCATTCAGAGCTACAGCAGGTACAGACGACGAAGTAAAACAAGAGGATGCCTCCGGTTCCGGCTTTTCATGTCCACCGTTTTCTGGCGCTGGCAATTCTTCAACTGCTGCAGCGGGTTCCACGTCGTGCTTCTGCAGCTTGCTGAAGCTGTCATGGACCGACGAGGATGTCGGAGGCCACGCCGCTGTCGCGCCGTCTTTGTCTTCTTCAGCACCAGAGCTGGAGACAGGGAGCTCCGTAGAGGCGCCCTCTCCCACTCCCGCCGGGGTCGCAGTACTAGTTGCTAGAGCGTGTTGCTGTTCCTGACCGCTCCCATAGTACGCGTCGTGCATCACCTCTTGCACTTGTTCATGAGCAGACGAAGGCAGATAGCACTGCCCAGCCACCGCATCTGGATTGTGGCCAGCGTAGAAGTGCTGGCTGTAACTTCCTGCTCCTGCATATTCCGCTGCAAGTCGTTCATATGGATCGCTTGGAGGTAGAACTCTGGATTGCTCGCATATCCAGTTACTCTGGGTGGCTCGCATATGTTGCATCTGCTGCTCATAGAAGGCCTGCTGGTGCTCGTAAGTAGTGCTCAGACGCAGCAGCAGCCGCTCATGATACGTGCTAGGATACGAAGACGCAGCAGCAGCCGCAGGGTCGAAAGACGGGCTCTTGTGCGCGTGCGGTGCTTCGTGATAGGGGTAAGCCAGCTGCAGCTCCTGATGCTGGTGTTGATACTGCTCTTTCCCGAAATGATGTTGATAATGACTTTGAATTTGCACCGGTGCCGTTCCTGCGGGGTGGTAGAACGCATGTTGCGGGTTAAGCGAGGCGCCTGGCTGCGTAACCCCAGCCGACTGGTCGCGCATCTGACTTGCGCTCGGTGTCGGAGAGCCGATGGGCAATTGAAGCGAGTTTTGATTATTTTGGGAGGCTTGTTGCTGAGCCTGAAGGGCGGCCGCGGCCTCCGCTGCCTGCGCCGCGTTACGCGCTGCTACTTGCCTCGCGATGCTTGTTGTCTGACCATCAATCTGGGTGGCGGCTTGCGAGTAAAGGTTCGCGGCCCGCGTCGAGAGTGCATCTCCTTCGAGGCCCGTGCTCGTATCCGGAGAATTCAAACGCAGCTCGACAGCCTTCGAAGAAGAAGAGGAAGCTTCTGAGGACGCATTCTTCTTACTCTTGGTCTTCGTCGTTCGGCCCGGCGTCGGCGCTGCTGACGGCACATCTTGTTCGTATCCGCAATCTGAATCTACTTCTTTCTTACTTTTCTTCGCTTTCTTGAGCTTCTTCTCCATGATTCCCACAACCGTCGCCGAGGCAGATGCTGAGCTTGTCTGCCTTTGTGGCTGCGCATCCAGCAGCAGCAACGCTGCGTCGTCGATGACTCCCCCCATCCGGCGCAAGGCCTCCCGAGCCTGCTCCGCTGTAGTACCGGTCACAAGCCCGCAGAGATTGAGCACTTTCTTGTCCTCGTCCTCTCGCTCAAGCTCCAAAGCCTTCTCAACATCTGCGTCCTGCCGATGTGCTTTCGTCGACTTCTGCGCTTCCGCGGTGCTCGAGGTCCCTGCACATGCTTGCTTCGTCGTGTTGTTTGTGCCCGCTTTGCTGGCCTTCGTTCGTACCGCTCCCACAGCACGTGACGAAGATGAAGAAGACGAAGAGGAAGACTGCGTCGGCTCTCCTACCGATAAATCCGGCGGCTTCACCGTGTTGCGCAGGTTTGGCGCGAACGGACTCTCGTACAAGTAGGCCGTACTCGCTGCTGCTGTATCAGCCCGCAGCGGAGGACCGCGCGGCCGAGAACTGTTTCCACCAGCCGCCACCGGCGTCGACATCATCGTGTCGCCCGACATTATTGACGTCTTCTCCCGATCCTCGTTGACCGCCGCGGCAAGTTCCAGTACCCCTTTCTGCTGCTTACGGAGTGGCTTCTCGGAAACAGGAACTCGTGGCGGAAGGCTGTCCTCGAAAGACGGCTCGCACGGAGCGTTTGCCACCGTCGGAGCATCGATTTGTGAGCTCCTCGCTGGGGCTGGCACGACCGGCGCCGGTGCTGGCGTAGCATCTGCGCAGAACAAATAAAAGTTTTCGGATTATTTCGTCGTGGTCGTTGGTCGTCCTCAGAGCGCAAAAACCAATCTAGCCCAGAACCAGAAATCAACGTAAGCGAACTAGGGTATGATCAGTCAGGAGCGGAGGGGCTAGAGCGTTCACGTCTGCAACTACGACAGGATCGAACTGCCATCACCAGCACTGGCATCAATCAAACCAGATCAACTGTCTTCAGTCACGGATTCTTTTGTTTCTACCGAAAGACAAAGAGCAAAGAAACGCCAAAAGAAAAGAACTACATAGAAGATGCTGCTGCAGACGGACTTCAGCTTGTTGTGCCTGAAAGTGCTGCGGCTGCAAAGCGCCGAGGGGCATGACCATCGCGGGCGTATGCAGGACGCTGGCCGCAGGAGCTGCATTCGGATTACTAGCATTTGCATTGGCATGCATCGCCGCCGTCGCGCCGCTTCCGCGAACCTCTGCTCCCTGTTCTTCTGCGCGCGCCTTCGCTATCAGGTTCTTGAGGTCTTTCCGCTTCCCGAACGTGCGCAACTCAGGCGGAAAGACTTCCTTTACCATCTCCGCAAACTCCTCGTCAGGCATGCTCACCAAATGGCTTCCGTTGATGTCTGCCCCCCGCAGGAGTTCCGCCTCCTGCCACTTTCCGTTCGACCGCAGCCACGCGGCCAGTACCTCGCAGCTCCAAGAGGAAATCCCCATCGACATCGTGCTCGTCCGCGCTGCCGGTATGAATCCACACTCCCTTACGATTTTTCGTGGGCGTGGCAGTCGGGGGGGATGTCGAGGGCACGACTGAAGATCAATCTACTAGTATAGTAGCTGTCACTGTCAATGTCAGGGCTCTACTTCCTTTTTCTCGGTGCCTGCATTCCTCTCAGGTGCGTAATCCTAATCTGGAGGGCCCCTGCTGCTGATCAAGCTCGTGCTCATGCTCATGCACACTACACAGCTATCAATCGGCAGCTGCACAAGATGCAATTGCAAGCATAGTTTTGTTATCATTTTTGTTTTTCATGCTATAGCTATACGTGCATTGTCTTGATGATGTCGTGGATGTCTCTTCGTTTCGTCGAGAGATGGAGGTGGAACACGTTTCCGCTATATTTATTTTCCCTGGTATCCGGCCTGATTTTCGGTTCCGGCACAGCGCTCGGCATTACGCATGCAAATGGATTTTACGAGGGAGTGGTCGCTTCTGCGAAGCGAGGACTAGTTCTGTTCATCTTCATTGTAGTCATCGCCGCAAAAAATGGGTTTGAGTTTTTTCCCTCATGCAAAGCGCGTTTGTGCTTGTCTTTGGTCGTGATGAACGCTGAATATTCAGGATCGGCGCTGAATCTGATTCGCTGTCATCATGCGGTTACAGACGATCAGGAGCCGCCACACCTAAATATCGGGCAATGCAGCTGCTTGGCAGTTGTATGCCGCTTGGGCTTGCGCTGCGCCGAAAGCTTGGTGGTGCTGATGCTGCGCGCCGGCGAAAGACGGGTGCTGCAGATGGTGCTGGCCATTTCCGATTCCACCTGGTGGCTGCAGCAGCGGCATTCCATGCTGCATCCCCGCGCCGGGGTCAAACAATGCGCCGCCGCTTGCGCCGCCCCCGGCGCCCTCGTGCAGTAATCGCCCGTATGATGTGTCTAGTCCGGACGAGTGGTCGTCTATTGTGTCGTCGTAGCTCGCGGCTCCGTGCGAGCCTGCCGTCGCGATGGGGTATGTGCTGCTCCCGTAATCGTCGTCATCGCCCGCCGCGAAGTCCTCGTCTATCATCACCGTCCTTCGCACCATGGCGCGGCCGACCGCGCCTACCCAGGCCTCCTTTTCCGCTGAGGACGACGCCAGGAAGAAAAAGAACTTGCCGTCCTTCTGGCGCTGCAGACAGAAGGAGTTCTCGCGCTGCGTTTCATGGTCCGCGGACCGTACCGTCATCATCTGCCCGAAATTGATCAGCTCAGTCGCCTCGCTCCATCGATACAACTCGGCTGGGCCGGCCCGGAAGGTAGCCAAACCTGGGTACGAGTACGATTGTCATTGTTCAGTTCGTTCTAGAGGTTCAGGTTCAATTCCATTTTTGTGGGCTCAAAATCATCCACGCATCAGGGTCCTGAGGGCGAGAGCACCGCTAGCTCGTCTAGCTCTCCGTTGTTCATCAGAAAAAATCGAAGTCCTCAAAAACTGAAGTACAATCTCTTGTGAGGACGACGTATCTGCGTCGCCAGTCGCGAACGTTGCGGCTTTCCTTATCGAGCCAGCCTTCTTTGACAATATCGCTCCTGGAGATTATTGGGTCCGTGCCATCTTCGTTCGCTCGCCCGCTTCCGAGAAACGTGTTGAACGTGTCCGCCAGGCCCCCAAGAAAAGACATCGCACGTCTATCTTTATTTGGTGGCGAAGTTGGTTTGATCAAGAGAAATGCTGAGTTGTCGCTGAGTGATGATGTTACCAAGTGATGTAAGTGGTAACTTAGTCTTTTCTCTCGCGACAACTACGCTGGTGTCAATGGGGATGTTCTAGAGAAGTGAGCGGAGACGGAGTAGCAATTTTACTTTTAGTTGGTAATCTCTGAGGCTGCCCTCCCTCCTATCACGTTTTTTCTATCGTCGCTCAAGCCTGTTTGTTTTATTTCGCGGTCTGTTGAAGAATTGGTTTCAGTTTCGTTTGGGGGTAATGCCGCTCTCGCGACTTTGGAGAATGGGTAAGTGGCCCTCCTTCACTTCCGAGACCGACACGACACCCCGTTTTCTCCTCCTCCTCGAGTAGGCTGACGCTGCGCATCTTCTCTACTATGCCGCTTTTACTTCTGCTCGGAAGTTTACTGATTCCCCCTGCGACCGAAACTGTCCCCTGTGCTGTACTCCAGGCTGACTTGAAACCGATTTTTTTCTTCTCATATCCACATCTTCATCGCTGAATCAATCCAGAGCCAGACCGACGGTTTTAGCATTTTCCAATTATCAAATTGATTTTGGCAAATTCTGTGCATGAAGTAGATGAACAACTCCGCTGTGAGAATCTCTGCAGAATGCGGCCTCAAATTTGAAATTCAATTGCACTTCTTCGTTCGTCGTTGCTGTTGGTAGTTGTGGTTGATGCAATAAGAAATCGGCAGGTACTACAGTTGCACTTCGCGTTCGCTCATAGCGCTATGGCTATAGACATGGCGTTGATTCTCGTTTTTTTATACTCTGTACTTACAGTTCTTCGTCCGCAGCTCGTCTGCGACGTGGTTGCTTCCCCTTCTTATTCGAAGCTCGCTTCGCAAGAATCCGCACGCTCAACCGGCCCACAGCAGTATCGCTCCGTTCGTCCACCTCCACTTTTTCGAGTCTCTCCCGCAGTTCCCGCCTGATCAACCACGGGTAGTAGATCTCCGCCAGCGGATCCATCGTTTGCGAGAAAACGTTGTGAAACGACACAGGCTCCACTGCTGCAAAATTGGAGTCCTCGTTCTTCTTCGGGCTTAGAGGTGAAGTAGTCGGCGACGAGGACCACGGCGGGTAAAGGTACTCCGTCGGATAGTCCTCTGGCCTCCGCTGGTGAAACCCGGCGTGGTGCGTCGCGCGTACTTGCAGGTCTCGGAACCACATGCCGAGCGTCATGTCGTCCGGCGTATCCTCCTTGTGGCAAACAAACCCAGCCTCCCGGAAGAGCTGCAGCGCCTCTCGGTTCAAGACCATACCGCCGCCAGTCGTGATGTAGTCGTAGCCGACGAGAGGAGAAGATGAACTACCAGCACTCGTTCGGCGCGCGTTTCTTCCGCTGGTGTGCCGCTGCGCAGCGACGCCGTAGCCGTATCGTTCCCCAAGGTAGAGAGCGGCGTCGCGTCTCGTCTCTGTTGTCTCACTAGTCCCAGCAGAAGCAGCAGTACTACTACCACTGCTACCGCTGCTGGCAGTAGATCGAACAGTTCCACCATGACGAAACTCACGAAGCACGTCCTGCAGCGCCGGTACGTTCCAGAACGTGTCGTCGTCTGAAACAACCAGGAAATCTGGCGATTCTGCGTACCCGTCGTAGTTCAAAATCGCGCTCATTTTTCCGCAGTGTCCGCGCTTTGTGTTGTTGATGGGTAGGTAAACTGCGGACTCCTGTACCCAATCGAGAGAGAGGAAATCCAAGTCTTCTTGTTCAGAGGCGTCGTCAAAATCCGGAAAAATATGATCAGTGCCCTCCGTGTGCTTCATCATCCTGTCTATGGCTGCTTTCTGCGCAGCATCTCGCGCTGTATCGGCATCCAGCATGTACACGATTTGAAAGCTTTTCGTGCGCCGCACCCACTCTGCGGGAAACCGCAGGGTTGTTCGAAAAACGTCGCGCACGCGTTCCAGCATCAATTTTCCGGTCGTTTTCACGGCCAAAACGATATTCGCGTCACTCAAGTCGCGCAGAAACTCAGTTGCGACTGCAGTAACGGGCAGGCCTGCTCTATTTGGTATTGCGGGTTTCTTCGAGTTCCGATCTCCGTTAGCTTCATCCTCTTCCGCCGTATTCATCGTCATCGATGGTAAGGTCTGGAAAACGTCACTTCCGAAATTCTGCACGACTATTGGCCAAGGCTCTTCCTTGACCTGGTCTGCGGTGGACTTCCCAGCCGTACTCTCTCTTCCCGAGGATGTTGACATTAGACCGCGCATGAAGAGCACATCGTCCTCCATTTTCTTCACTTGCTTCGCGAGCTCGAAGAGCGGGTCTATGACAAAGTCCTGGCCGTTCAGTTTTCCCGACATTTTAGTGTCTACGTACCTCAGCAGGTTTTCGGCCAGCGCTCGGTTCACGGCGAAATTCCCATTCGACGGGTAGCTTATCGCGTCCCGGTTGTAGTGGTGGATGATCCGCAACTCGCCTGCGTCGGTTATCATCTTCTCGGCAAGGAAAACCATCTTTCTACTCGGCCTGGAGGACGTGCTGGAACGCGCTTTCTTATTTGAGTTTGATCTGACGCTGCCCGGAGTTGTAGCACGGCACGCCTTGACCATCTTCGCAAAGCTGACGCGGAGCGTTTTTCTTCCCGTCGTTTGAAGCTGCCGCGCAGCCGCGGGTGTGGTCCCGATACTCTTCCCTTTGGTGCCGTGGACGGACGTCGCCACTGCGGAAGCAGCCCCAGATGTGAAGAGGCTGAGCGGGTCGAGGAAGACGAACCATTTTGCGGCGGGAAACTCGGTAAGCAGTCGCGACAACCAGGGCAGGAACGTGTGCGTGCCATGCGATTCCCGGAAGTTGGCGTAGTCGTGAGTGGCAACGACATTCGCTGAAGGCGGAATCGCGATCCGTACGCGCTCGGCAGCGTCGACCTCGGCTGCCCGCCCAGCCTGCGAAGAGAGCGCAAACACAAAATCGTCGGCTTCCCCCGGTACAACGGTCGGCGGTTTAGATGGTGCAGTGGCCGCCCTGCTGTCTTCTGGTTCTGCAGTCACGGGTGCCACCACCATGGTCTGTCGCACAAATACCGACATCCAGACACCCATAGCTGCCCGAAACCAGAAAGTCCGTGCTCCAGCACCATGGCTTGAACTGGACGACCGGGAGGCAAACCTCAACATTTTTAGTTTTCACTTTCAGCGGGAAAAACAAGAAAATAGGCACCGTATAGTGTTCTCATCGGCTCTGTCATCTTCTCACTTCTATCTTCATTGCTGCAGCACGCGCACGCGCAGCAGCTGCAGCTCCCGAGCCTCATATACCATACGGCTTGTAGTAGTAGTTGCAGCTCTCTCTAGCATATTGATGGAGAACACCAGACTTCGTAGATCACATCAACTGGTGGCTGCAAGAGCGCTGTCGACAAGTACTAGCCGTAGCCAGCATCCGCCTATAATGAAGACCGATTGCACGTAGATGAAATCAGTTGGGGTTGCAGGCCACGACGTTGGAGTTGGGGTTGCACGCTGTCCCAGCTACGAATTCAATTCGCCCGGGTGGAGCGGCAGCGGGTGCGGGACGAGCACACCTAGGGATACTAAGGGTAGACTCGTCTCCGGAAAATTCTCCCAATGATGCCAACGCCTCACTGCTGATGAAGAAGGAAAGAAATGACGACGCTCATGTTGCGGCGATGACGCCTTGGATTTCCCTTTATTCCTCTGGAAACAAAGATCTCCTGTAGCCTCTGGAAAGAAAGAAACAAATAAAACGAAACTGATGTCTAACTCATTGAAACTCAAACGTAAAAACTCTGGTCACTGGAGGTACAAGCCGATCTTCATCTTGAGGAGTTAAAAAGGTGGAATCGCATATTTTGCTGGGTTAGGCTTCCTCTATGTGGGTAGAACCGGATGAACGTGAGGGAGAGGGGGGTACGCATTCAAGTCATCTGACAATTTGGTTTGGACGTCAATGGGGATGCTGCTCGATATACGCTTTCGTCCTTGTCTTTGCCTCGTCCACTTGCTTTTGAAGCGAGTACCCAGCGTTTTCCTGTCAAGCCGTTGTAACCATGGGAGCCACCAGTAACTTCCTGCAATGGCTTCCAGTAGATATTCTTTCCGCTATCGACTACTTCAATTCCCGTTCCGCCCTGTCATCTATCTTCTACTTCCTCCATCCAAAAGTGGTCGAGGCTCCAACGATCAGGGGGTCCGAGTCGTTTTTCTTAAGCTGGACTTTGTCTTTCGCCCGCCACGAAGCCGCGCCTAGCGTGTATCGGGCGCTCCGGCGCAGCGTGCAATCGCTCAACTTATCACCGCTTTGGTGGAACGTGCTTGGAATCGGGTACTTACCCGGTCCCGTCGTCGGGTCACCCTCTTTCGGTACCTTCACACCGGGCGGCAGCCCTGTCCGGGCGGTCGTCGGCGTGAATCCATACAGCAGCTGCGGCTCCACTGCCTTGTAGTTGACCTTGTATTTGTCGAATCCGGGCGTGGTCTTCTTCGAGTGCGGTACCTCGTTGAACATGTGGTGGCGCTCGGTGAACGCTGGAGAGAACTCGGTTCGGTAGGTGTTGTGGCACTTGGACGTCTGGTTTCGGGTGTCGTATACAGGCGGATACACTCTTGCCTCCGCCTTCTTCGCCTTGATCGCCTCCTCGAGATCGTGGCTGTGCCAGCCCACCGCGTGGGTTTCGGTGCCAACAAGCGTGGGCAACTTGTCCTTCCAATAATCGCCGTTTTCGGCCATCTTCGACGCGTACTTGCTCTGATAGACGAAGCGCGGTGCCTGAGACATAGCTGCGCGCGGCGCGCGGAGCTGCCGGGAATTGGCGTACGTGTCGCGCATGTCGAACAAATAGCTCGGACCCGGTTTGGGCTTCGGATCGGGCCACCGTCCCTTGAGCGAGTACGCTGGACTACTCGTAGTGGTGGACAACGCGCATAGATTCGGTGCTCCAGGAAGCGAGACCGCCATTTTGAATGCGGGCAAGCGTCGTGGAGACGCTGGCTTGTTCGATGCTTGATGGGGTAGAAATGAAAACGCCGAGTACCGCTTCAAAGACACGGGAGCGTCTACTAGTTCTGGGTCGTGCCAAACCGAGCGCAAGCCAGGCTATGGCTGGGGGTGTGCCGTGCTGAAAGGTGCAGTGCTGGGTACAACCTTGTGCCCTGGAAATTGCGAGTTTGCAACCGTTGACACGAAATGAAGCAAGAAAGACGAAGGACTAAGCTAAGCGCCGCGAGGAGCAGCGCGACGATCGGAAAAAATGAAATACGCAAGGTCCACGGAACGAATGGTTGCTCTGGCGACGTGGGGAACGGATGAAATTGACAACCTCATCGGAAACGATGGACGCTTTAGGTTCACGAGTTGAAGTTCAATGCTGCTGTGACGCTGGAGCTCCAAACGAAATGGAGGGGCCTGGCTTCTTTCAGGAATGACTTTGACTTTCTTCGAGAACATGCAGAACAAGGGCGACTGACCGCTGTAGATGAATCCTTCTTCGTACTTATTGCTATTGGCCAACTGGTGTTAGTGAGCATGGCCGCAGCCATTGAAGATTGATGTCGTGCGCACCGGCACTACAATTTTTGTTTTCAACGTGGCAAAATGGGTTCAACAAGATACGATTCCGAATGTAGGATTTTTTTCTTCAACCTGCCACTCCACTGCACCCCTACGCCGAAACGGCCAGCTGAAAGTGGGCTGTGAGCCTCGGCTTGATTTTGTCACCTGACAGAACTTCGCGCCTGAGCGCGGCTGCCTCGTTCAAAACTTCATCTGGTGCGGCCCCTGTTTCCTCTTCCGAAGAGGCTACGCCTCCCAGCGCCGCACCCAGCGGTAGACGAGAAATCAAAGAGGACCGTGCTGTGAAAGCCACGGGAAAAACGCAAGCGGTGGAACAAGCACTTCCATTTTTTAGTTTCTTCTCCCGCGCATCTTCCAGTAATTCCGCGACGGAATATCTCCATACCCCGACCAGGGATTCAATCTCCTTTTTGTCCTTCTCCTTGGCAGCATCTTTACCCGTCGTTTTGCCGTCTTTGGGTTTGCTCTCCGAAATTGCGAGCACTTCTATCTCCACGGCTGCGTTCGCGAGCTGTCCGTCCCCCCACAGTTTGAACATAAAACACTCGTTCAGAACCGCATTACCGATCGCTGTTTCATCGTCTTGCTCTGATTTGTCTGTGCTCGTCGTCCTGCTGCCGCCGGGGGGAAGCACAACTTGCTTTGCGTATACGCGTGCGACGTCCTCGGAGACGTTACATGCATCAGCAACGGTTGCGAGATCGAGTCTGGCGCTTTCGTCAACTCCTACCGTAGATGCTCCCCTCGCCGATGCTCTTGACGCACGTTTTCCTGACCTCGCTTCTGCGACGACAGTCAGTAGTTGAATTTTATGCCGGAGTCGTTTTTCGCGATCCGCCAGCGCCTGAGAATCGCCGGACGGGGTGTCATGAGTCAGCGTCGCATTCAGAAAATCGTTGTCCAAGAGTGGCGACCGCGTTGGCACGATTTGGGTTTCTTGAACGTTCTCGTTCTCTTTCAGTTGTTCGGTGTGGTTCTTGTTTGCCATTTTTGTCCCTTCTTGCTCATCACAAGACGAAGAACTGCTACTGCTGGATCCGTCTTCGGCGTGGTTGATCAAGCGGACGCGTACTTTGCACCGGTTCACACCCAGTAAGCTCTTTACAGCCTCTATCGAGACGCGAAGGATTGCCGCGGCTTCCTCTCCTGCTAACCTCTCCTGCTTGGGAGGACCCGCCAATTCCTCGCGTCGCTCATCGTCCAGAGGCTCCGGTTGTTGCAAGAAGTACCGCACTCGCTGATGTCGCTCGCCAGCGAGCTTCCGCTGCTGCTCGATCACTTCACTCACGGGTGCCGCAAGCGCAAGTTTTCTCCCCTTGCCATCAAGCTTTGTAATGCAGGCCACTTCGCTCGTAACCGGGCGGAACCGAACGCGTAGCCGAATCCTCGCGTCGTGCAGGCTATCGATTCGCATGTCGGGATCGCTTCGGCAGCGCATTGCGTCGAGCAGGGCGTCAAAGAATTCGCCCACATCGAAGAGAACCATGTAGACAGCCACGCAGCCGACCGCCGCCGAAATTGTCAACATTGGGTACGCGAGGTAGGCCTGGGTGAAAACGGCAGCTGCGATGAGCAGCATCCCAAACCGGACGCCGCGATAAAGCAAAGCCGCAGCCTTCTCTGCGAATTCGCGAACAGAGGAAAGTGAAAAAATGGAGGCGACGTACGAGATGGCCCGGCCAATTGTCCTTGTGCCTGGTGTGTTCAGTCGGGAGGCCAAAAACGCACAAAAGGCCCTACACCTTCCGCGCCCAGCCCGACTCCCTAGCCGGCCCTTCTGCGTTTTCTCTGCGTTGGCCTCTCGCCAGCGATCCATCAGGCCTGTCGCATTTTTCCGCATCAAGTGCAGGATGCGGTCGCCAATCAGTTTCACCTCAGGTACCTCGTTGCCCTTTCCATCCGGGCAGATCGTTGTGAGCGCCAAGTCGCAAACAGCCGAGCACTTCCTGTTCACGGCCTGGCGCGCTACCGCAGCTTGCTTCTTCGCATCGGTGCCTACACCAGCTCCTTCCCCGAGCGAGTTGTCATGCGCGACAGGCAGGAGGCGCATCCACTTATCTTTCCGGGTGAGGACCTCTAGCGCCTTGTTTTCCGCCTTCCACTGGCCGCCGCAAGTGGAGAAGAAGAAAAAACCGAGAACGAGCTCCAAACAGGCATACAACAACGCGAATCCAGAATCGTAGTACTCCTGCCAGACCTTTTGTAAGCCGATTGCAGAATAGCTCGAGGTCGGCCCAAAAACTAGTCGGGTGAGCAGAAGCCGGGGCTCGTTCTCAATCACGCTTGCGTCCTCGAAATAGTCCGCGTCATCGCCATCCTGTCCTTGCTCCTCATTGTCGCTAGAGCTACACGGCTCGTCTTTTTCCCGATACGTGGTCGCTGCTTTTTGCGCTGCTATAGGCACGAAGAGCTTCGGGTGGGGTCGGAAAAACGCGCCCCCCGGGCAGTGCAGCGCGAGCACAGAAATGGCTTCATCCTGGCCAGGAGCCGTGTCTCGAAAGAGCCCGACGCACGAGGCAGGGCTGATGTGCTGGTCCCGATGACTTGCAGAGGACGCCAGTGCACCAGCACCTTCGTGTTGCAAATAGCCGTCCAAGAGACGCTTGCTATGTTCGAACGGCCGGCATAAATCCAAACGCGAGCCGGTTTCCGTCGATTGCGAGAGGAGCCCCGGTTCCAGATGCACAACTTCTCCCCCCTCGAAAATTCTGCTGCACCCGCTACCAGTGATACTTTGCTTCGTGTTATTCGCACTCCTTTCGACGTGTTCGTCATCTCCATTCCCATTGCCCTTCCCACTCGCCGCGAGCCTGAGCAGATCTCTCACCAGAATCGATCGCTCCCCGATTTTGTCGTCGCCAGAAAACATGTCGTCGTCGAACACTTGGAGACTCAAAGTCTGCACGGCTGCGTCCTCGATCAGGAAGGTGAATTTGTTTTCGGTATGCCACGCGGGGCGTTCGTTGTTCGCGTTCAGCGTGCGCGTCCGCTTGACGCTACCGCCGATCACGACCTGCACGTAGGGGTCGCTCGTGCGCACGCCACTCCACAACGACCGCGGGAAGTTCCAGTCATCGCCACGGAGATTCGACGCGGACACAACCTCGATCTCGAGGATACCCTGCGGCATCGGGGCCAGGAGGTCGGCGAAACGCAGGCGCTGCTCTTGCGGCATCTTGTAGTTGTGCTGGTCCCCTTCGGACGAGCCGACATTTGACAGCACTTCGCCTTGTTCCTTGCAAGGCTTCAATGCACTGCGCGCGATGCTCGACGAGGACGGACTGATCGTTGTCCCCGACGGCGTACCGGAGGCTCCTGCTTTTGTCGACGCCGCCGTGGTCGGTGTCGAGAACGCTGTTTTGCTCGAGCCCGCGGATATGGTGGAGGCACTGCTGGGAGAAACGTCGGCACCATCTTCATCCGCCTCTTCGTCGTCCGGTCTCGTGGCTGTGTCAACCAGTGGGACCGCGATGCGTTGCGGCAGGACACAAAGCCTTCCCACCGCTCCAGAAATCGACGACTCGATGATCGGATACAAATTTACCTGATGGAGGAAATCCAAACCCCCCGCAAACCGGAACTCGCACTCCGGGGGGTTCACGAAGTAGGCCGATATCCCCTGGACGAAGGGCGGGCTGTCAATCAGGTCGCAGAGTGAGACCACAAACAAGCCACGCACTTTGAGATTCTCGACGCCGACGCTGACGCCGCCGATGGTCAGCGAGATACGGCTTCCCTCGCTGAAGTCGCCGTCGAGGTTCAGAAACAGCTCGACGGACTCGGAGGCCGCGCCGCAGCTGGTTTCCGTTTCACTGTGCTTCCGCTTTACGCGCGAACGGATGTACTTCAGCTTCGGCGGGTTGTTGCCTAAATCACACACAAGTTTCAAACCCATGCGGTCGCGCAGCGCTGCCGGCAGGTTTGCACGGATTGAGGGCAGCACGTCTGTCTGTATCACGTCCTCGATTACTGCTTGGACGACCGACCAGAGGTTGTGCAGCAGCAGGTTGAGCCAAGTCAGCCCGAAGGGCGTGGGAGAGGGTAATCCATCCAGCACCGTTCGGACCGCCTGGGCGGAGTTGGGCGCCAAATTGCCGATCTCCTTCACCACGTACTCAATAGCGTACGGCCACAACGTGCGAATCAGCTTGTCGAGGAAGTCTTCTCGGTAGCCGCTTTCGTCTGGGGCCAGCTTCTGCGTGGCAGACTGTGCAGTAGAAACGAGCTTCACAGCCTGTTTCCAGCGCTGCTTTGGATCCGGCGCGCCAGCATCCACTCGGCCCATGTCAGGGTCGCTGCTTCCATGCACCCGACTTTTCAACACTGGCAACTCTTCGTCGTGCGATGCACTTGCCGTGTCCTCTTCGTCGGCTTCCCCATTTTTCAGGAAGTACTCCTCCGTTCTCGACTTCCTGAAGGCCGGTCGTTTTTGCCGTGCAACACAGTCCGCCTGCTGCGGCATGTCCCCTTCCTCATCCCCTCCTTCCTCGGTGAACATGACAATTTCGAGACTGCCGTGCAACACCTGCCGCGGTGCCACCTCGCATTCGATTTTTTGCACGTTGGACCGCTCTCGCAACAACCTTCCCAAAGCGTACTGAAAAGTGCCGACTAACTCTTCTGCAGCAGGCCCAGGCGGTGCTCCATCCGCACCAGCGGCTCCGTCGCGCACACCGATCACGTCCACTCGAAGCGTCTCTTCCCGCGGATCCCTCAGCGAGAAGCAGAAGACCTCGTCGAGCTGGCATTTTCCGTACACGCGATCGTCGACTAGGTCGACATCCACGGCCAGTATCTCTGAAATGAGCACCGCCGGCACGCCTTTCTTTTTCAGCGTAGCGATGTCTCTCTTGGCCTCCGCGAGCAGCCCCGGGTTGGAGATCGGGGGCAGAACCTGGTGCACTGGCGTCGTAAACACCCTCGTCGTGTTGCCATCCTCATCTTCTCGATCTTCTTTAGCCTTGACGGTGGTCCGTCTGGCCGCGGCACTCGCCAGTTCCACTGCCGATGAAGCACGAGCGCTTTTCTCTCTCCGTACGCGCACTTTCACCCCGGTGAAGTCGTACACATTCTGGACGCAATCGAGCCCGACTCGCACCACGAAGCGATCCGCCGGACCCGAGAACACGGGCGGAAAAAAACGCATCATGTACCCTTCCTCCCGTTCCGCAGTGGCGCGGTCCACCGACTGCCACTCGCACCGGAGCAGCAGGCGCGACTTTCCTTCCGAGAAGATCTCGCGCCCGGTCTTTGCGTCCGCGCTCACGGTGGTGAGCGGAAACCAGGCCTGACTCACGTACTCCTTCACGCCTGCGCCGCGAATGTGGTCACTGTCGTGTTGGTTTTGGTTATGGTGCCCCCGCTGCAAGTTCTTGCTGGCATAGCAAGCCTTAACCAGGTCAAGGACGCGGAGGCTCGTTTTGGCGAGGAGGTCGTCGCCAGAAAACTCATCTTCGTCCCAGACACTGATCTCACAAGTCTGCCGTTCCACACTTTCGATGAGAAACGGAAAGGCTTTCGGCCCCTTCGTGGGTTCGCCGTTTTTTTGGGCTCTCTTCTTGGGCGCAGGATGTTGATGCAGCTGGTGCTGTTGATACTTCTGCGCGCTGTCCGGCACACCACCGCGCACCTGTGTCGCTTGTCGCCCGGTCTGGCGCGGCTGTCGGCCGCCGGCGGGAAAAGCCATCCAATCGGGGTCGCAGTTTCGGTAGATGGTCGGCGTGTAGTATTCGTCAGCGCCGATCGCAACGCGCACGTACGGATCCGACGTGCGCTCCCCGGTGAAGGGCGTGCACAGATTCCAGTCGTCACCGCGGAGGTTCTCCGCCCTCAGCACGCGGATGGTCAACTTGCCCTTCGGCATTGGGTAGGTCATCTCCGCTCGGGCGCGCTCCGGTAGATTGCGGAAGCCTGTCGCGTTGCCGCTCCTCTGTCGTGCGACTTCGTCCTTGTTTTCGTTCTTGATCTTGCTCTGTTCGGCGTCTCCCGCGGGATTTTTGTCCCCTGCTGCTGCCCCCGCTGACGCTCTCGTGTCGCTGGAAAAAATGTGGGTCATTCTTTTTGGCAGCAGCATCCTTTTTGCGATCGCGCTCTGTATCGCCGCTACAATCGACGGCTTCACTGTGTGTATGTTTGGGGCCAGCCTCGCAAGGCCGCCGACATCCAGTTCAAAGTCGATCTCCGGCGGAGTCGTGAAGTACCATGAAATGCCCGCGCAAAAAAGTGAATCTGGCCCGTGTCGGTCCGCACTCACATCATTCAGAGTCAGAAACAACCGGCCCTTGAAGACAAAATCCCTTACAAACGCACTTGCGGGTCCGACTACGATGCGCAGGAGAGGAGCATCGTTTTGCTTTCCAACGGCGCCCTCGCTCGCCTGCTGCCTCTGGTCCAGGCAAAGATCGAAGCACACATCCAAATCTTTTCGCCCCGTCTCCGGATCGATCCGCATCGGCAGTGTTCGAACGCTTTCGACCTCAAAGGGCCGTCTTCCGAGGTTCGCTTCGATGCTAACCACCCACTTGCCCGCGAGAGCAGCCGGCAGCGCCGCGACGATTTCCGGCGTGACTTGGGCCTCAATCATGTCCTGCACGGCCGACTGAAGCATGGGCCACACGTGCAAAAAAGAAGCATTCACCCATTCTGTCAAGTCGCGGGAAAGCCACGGCATCGGCAGTGTCCGGAAGGTCTCGCGGACGACGCGCTTCACGCTCGCTTCGAACACATAGGCGGCAACCATCTCGCCGACGTACCGCATTAACCTAGGCCACAGAGCGCGAAGCACGACACGCATCCAAGCATTCTCGCGGAGGGTGGCGATCTGGTCGGGTGAGGAATGGGCAATCGCAGCGCTGGTTCCGCGGAGGTCCTCGCACTCGTCCTCGTCAAAAGCGCCTCCATAGATGTCGCTCGCGCGACGAGCCATCAAAGTCGCCGTGTGCTGAAGCATCTTGATTTGTTCAGTATCAGCGGTAGAGTGGGAATGGGAATGAGAATGAGGTGGAGGAGGTAGTGAGCAAGAACTCTTTTTTTAATGAGGCTTGGGTAACTTCAGCAGGTACAACTCAGACATTATGCAAGCTTGTTTCGAATGCGGTTACATAATGGGTATGGGCGGATTGGGTATTCAACATTCGGTCGCGATGTCATTATACATAACTCAAAGAGAAAGAAAGTACAAGTTATAGTAGAACGTTTGCTAAAGCAGCGATTTTTTTTACGACCTGTTGAAAAGTTAAAGTTTGGCAAAAAACCAGGATATGGCAACGGGAACGAGTGCGTCAGTGGGCAAAGTAGCGCTAGCGGAAGCGGCCTTAGATGGATGAAGTAGATGAAGTACTTACTTCCAATCCTGATCGTCCTTGCCAAACTTTACTGTTCGGATCTTCACGATTTGAGATCCGATCAGTTGCTCGCCGATCCTCCAGCATGCCCAGCTGGGAAAGCAAACTACAGACCTCGGCGCGGCAGCGCAGCCACTTTGTCGCGAATTCGTAGAGCACCGAGACATCGCAGAGAGACATCACAGACAAGACTGCAAAGAGGCGAAGCTGCCGCGAAGAGACAGAGAGCTTGTCAACAATGAGCCTTGAGGCGAAAACGAAATGGAAATCTCTGCTCCGTCCACAGTGCAGCTATCCCTCCTCTTCCAAGAACGACCGTCCTGTAAATGCGTTCCAGAGTCAGCACGCAATTCGAGACCGAATAGCCACGCAAGAATGAACATCAACTACGTTCCCCAGTCGAGTACCGTAAGCAGAAAAACCACACCAGAAACCGAACACGATTTTCATTTTGCCATCCTTAATTATACGATGTGCTTCTCGTTCTCGAGGACCATCATGTCAACCACGCGCAATTTGAAACCTCCGCAAGACCAAAAGTAGCTGTGTTCACTTGTTCTCATCTGCAACTGCAGCGCCCTCTGGTTTTCGTTCCTGCATCAGATTTTGCTTGCGACGTGCTCTGCGCTTCGCGGAGCTCGACTGACCCTGCGGATTTGGTGCGTTTTCCGTTTGAGCGTGCGGAACCCGCTTCGCGTCAGCGACTGTATCTTGGTCTTGCTGTGCCTGTTTGCCTTCCGCTTTTTCCACCGCCACTTCGTGCTTCACTGCGCAGTCGGTTTTCCGTTTCTTCGATTTCCGTTCCGCAAATGCAGCTTCTCCTTCGCGCCAGCTTTTTTGCGGCTGCTGATCATCCGAAAAACCGGAGGTATTGTGGCCCTCGTTTCGCAACCTTTTGGCCGTTCGCGTCAATCGTGCACTCTTGGCTGCGCTGCCGCCGCTCGCGTCTCCGCCTTCGCCCGCTGCTGCTGCAGCTGCGCGCTTCCTTTTGTTTTTCCCGTCCCCCGAAGTGGATGCGCCACGGCTCTCTGCAGCATTCGCGAGCGCCCTTAGGGAACCAAATTGGTCGTCAGAAGTGTCCCTTTCCAATCCCTCCTGCTCCGTTGCTACAACGACACTCCCAGATGTCCACTGCAGAATCTGCTTTGCCTGCTTACTGTCCTTGGAGCCGAGAAACGTGATTGCCCGAGGCTCGAGGACAGAAACCTCCTTCTGTGCCCCCGAACCCGTTGATGCTGTGTCAGCGGATGAACAGGTCTTCGCCTTGCGCACCAGCCCCGCTCCTCTCCCGCAACGGCCTATCCTATGCAAGTGGTCCTCGCCCTGCTCCGCGGAGTCGAAGTTTACGACGACATTCAATCCCACTATGTTCAGTCCCCGAGCCGCAATGTCGGTAGCGAGCAGAATCTTGAACTTGTTGGTCTTGAATTTCAGATACGTGTCGCAGCGCTTCTCCTGCGAGAGATCGGAGTGCATCCCGCGGACGCTCATGCGGTTCCATGTTTTTGCGCCGCCTTCCGGAGGGACAGTTTCGTTCAGCTTTTCGAGGAGTTTCTCCTGCAGCCACGTGACGGTCTTCTTCATGTTGCAGAACACGAGGATCCGTTCGCTGGGGTGTGCCGTGATGATCTGAACGAGACGATCCAGCTTCTCCTCGCTCTTCGTGAAACCGCGCTTGTCCGCCTCGAAAATCACGAACTCCTGGCGGCAAGAGGAGGCTGGGGTGCTGGCCGGAGAGCTTTCTGTACGTGTACCTGCATCAGTGTCTGCCGCAGCGATAAGATCACAATCTTCCTGAGCAGCTTTCTCCTTGTTCTCCTCCTTCGGACTTGTTCGTGTCGTTTTTCGCTCGTGGCCCACTTCCACGTACACGAACTGATCGTCGGACGTTGCAGTCTCTGTGGTCTCGGAGTTTGGGTCTGCCGCATGGGAGTTGGCAATCGCACGCGCCAGTTTGTCGGACGTGGCGGGCCAGGAGGCTGAGAAAAACCAGCACCTGAAGCTCCTCGCCTGCTTTCTACTAACAGCAGGAGAAGTCTTGCTCTTCGACTTCTTCGGTTTCACTCCCTCTGTAACTGCCGACTCTGTGCTTTTGAAAATCTTTCGAAGCTGGGGCTCAAAGCCAAGATCAAGCATCCGATCGGCCTCGTCGACAACGATGACCTCGACCTGTGCCAGCAGATCCTTACGCAGAACCAGGAATTCGTGCGGTTTGTTGTTTTCACTTTGTTGGTCGCCCTCGGCGTCCGCGGTTTCTACATCTGCTTTCGGCTCCAAATCTGCCTCAGCTTCACCTTGCTCATGTT
The DNA here is from genome assembly GCA_005223375.1 of Amoebophrya sp. AT5.2. Lineage (NCBI taxonomy): Eukaryota > Dinophyceae > Syndiniales > Amoebophryaceae > Amoebophrya > Amoebophrya sp. AT5.2. Next base: position 6,333 of record RXOD01003967.1, on the reverse strand, counting down.
TGTGTTCTTCACCATCAAGGCCGGCGTCAACCGCAGTCTGCCCTTTCTTGCCTTTCCCTTTTTTTCCGCTGCCTTTCTTCTCAGCACCCTTGTTACCCTTGCGTGCTTCTGGTGTCGTTGCACCCGATGCCGTAGCAGCACCCGCTCCTGCCCAGGGTGCGACTACGCCTACCGCTGCCTCCGCAAGCAAGTCGTTCAGTCTTCCAGGGGTGGCCAGCAGAAGGTCACAGCCTCTGTTCAATGCGAAAATCTGCTTCGCCTTCGAGTTCCCACCAAAAACTCCGGCACTCCGGATCCGCGGGTGGAATTGGTCGTACAGCTTCTTGTTTTGGCAGCACAACTCGCGGGTCGGGAGTAAAACCAGCGCAAGTGGTGGTAGCGTATGCTTCTTGGTCGACCGCTCCGGCGATGCCAACACGTTGGCCAACAGCGGCAGCAGGTACGCGAGCGTCTTTCCTGTGCCTGTTGGTGCAACGCCAATCAAGTGGCTCACTTGCTGCACATGAGGTTGTTTGTGTTCCGCGCCCGTACTAGGCGACGACTCGTAGCCGTAGCTGCCGGCTGCCGGAAGTAGCAGCGGCCAGGACATCGCCTGAATTGGCGACGGACGGGAAAAGCTTCGCCGCAGGTACTTCTGCAAGAAGAAAGGCACGCGCTGCGAAAAAGACGAGTTTGAGTTTCCGCCCGCACCATCTTCAAGCATGCAGTCATCGCCGCTCCAAATCTGGATGTCTTTTTTGGCGACTTTGGCAAGCTGTGTAGCTTTTTCTTCTGTCGCCTGCGCCACAGTGTACGACAAATCCACGTCTTTTCGTTCAATGCGCAACTTAAAGTCGAAGCTCGGAAGAGACGTGATGTGAAGAGCGGAAGCAGAGGGAGTCTTGATTGCCTCTTCTGCAGCGCCGGTGGTATTTTTTTTCTTTTTCTCGTCCTTTCGCTTTTTCTTCTTCTTTTCTACCGTTTCAGACGACGCAGGCTTGTCGTTGACCTTCTTCACAATTTTTGTTGAAGAACCCATTTTCTCCTCGTCAAAAGAACGTACACTGGCAAGTATGCGCAAAACTGCCCGAGTCTAATCGTCTATCTCTGCGTCCAACTCTAATTATGCGGCACGGCCTGCTGTGATTTTCATTTTTCGTCAAAAACGAGCGATACTAGCGACTGTGGAAAAATGTGGCGATGAACTGGCATCTTCAATTTTTTTGATCTGATTCTGACGGAGCTTGGGCTTGACGGCTCGCTGCTCACAACGAACGGGGTGGATCTGAAAGAAGATCTAATTTTCACGATAGCAAAGATCGCAGATCAGATTCAAAGTGCACTTTTCGACGACGATGCAACTGTACAAGGGCTGCGCGACACGCACAGGCCCACGATGAAGATGATTACGGGATCTTTCGGGAACGGCAGTTTGGAAGTGGACTAAGCGAGCGCTCTTCCATCCCACCTTGCGAGCGATAAATCCCTTGCGCATTGAAGCAATAATGTTGCTGTTCTTGCGTCACTTCATCGCCTTGCTCTTGTCTTTGATGGCCACTACTTTGATCCTTCCGACGAATCGGGAGGCTTTGCGCTTTTCTCTGAATTCCCGGGCGCGACGTCCCCGTTTTCCTCTGTCTCAATTTGACACAGCAGCTTGTTCAGCTCGTCGTCCTTTTTCTTTCCGCTTTGCAGAATCATTTCGACGAGGCTATCCTCGAGCTCCTTCTTCTCGAGTTGCGCATCCTGAAGCCGCTCACTCACCTCGACGTATTCCGTGGTGGCTTTGTCAAGTGCCTGTTTCTTCACCTCCGCCTCCTTGTTGAGGACGCCGAGCCTGGTTGCGCACTGCTCCACCTGGGCGCGCAGGGCCGCTATCTCTGTCGTGGTCAGTAGTCCAAGAGGGATTGCTTTACTAATTCATCGATTTCTTAAAAATTACTTTGATTTTATTCGCAACGGGAACACTCACAAGTTCTAGAAGTACCTGTCTGCTCTCTCGCATCCAGCCGCTGCATCTGCGCGTCGATTCGCCCCAGTCTTCTCCGCTCGTTATCTGCTTGCTGCACCTTTTCTCGCAGCGCATTTACGACCAAGTCCTTTTTCATCCCAACCGCTCGCTGGATACTCGCTTCCGCCTCTACGGTAGAGAGTTCGCGTTGCTTCGTACTGCCGGAGCCACGTCTCTTCTTTTTCTCCACGGCGCTGGAACTGCCCGAACCGCCTCCGAAAAACGTGCTCCAGAGACTCGACGACGCGCTCTGCTCTTCGTGCTTCTTCACTACCTCAGCGCTGTGGCCCTCATCGCCTGCAGCGGATTTTGCTTTTGAAGCGGCGCCGGCAGAAGCAGAAGATGTTGAAGACGCGCGATTAGTCGGAGCAAAGGCCGCGGTGCTTGCATTGCTCCGATTCGGATTCGAGGCGCCGCTGGCGCTGGCTGCCACTGGTGTTGCGGGCGAGCCCGCGGTCACGCTCGACCACGACTGCGGTGCTACTTGCGGTTGCTTCGCTGAGCTGCCCATTCCCCTGGTCAGTGTCATAGCCCCGGAAGAGGATTTTCCACTGTCGCCGGTCCCACCAGTAGCGTTCGTGACACCCGCCATGCCAACCAGAGCCGCGAAATCTTCGGCAAGCGGATCCTGCTTTCCGGCCGCTGCCTTGGCAAACGGAGCTGCAGGCGGTGGCGGCTTGCCAGCAGACTGCGACGAAGCACTTTTTTCGAACCAACTCAATTCGGCCATCTTCGCGTTTCTGATTGGCAGCAGAGGTTCGAAAAGATAGAGCCAGCTGCTGTTGTTCGTTGTGGAGGTCGATGCGTCGACGTCGACTTCGACCCTTAGAAAGTCCTGGCTGCTTCTGTAACTGCATTCCACAAAGAAACGGTTCGGTCAACACTTCGTGCTGGTGACCATGAAGCTGTCCAGTTCCAGTATCTCTCGTATACACATACGCTAATAAAGAAGTCGAAACTTTATCAACAGGAACAGCCGCATATGGCAATGCAACTATTCATTTCTGATGTTGGAGCCGGAAGGTCACCACGACCGGTACGCCCGATGCCACTTCGTGGAAGTGGTCTACGGCTGTTTCATTGTCGGTGTCGAAGCAACGTCAAAACATGTTTCGGAAAAGAAAACGGCTTCTGAAAAACCTGGTGGTCGTCGCTGGAGTGCGCGGCTTCATCGCCTTGCGCTGCTCCCTGTGTGGTCGCGATACGAACTGGTGCGGAGATCCTCATTATTTCAGCTCAGAGCTACGAAGCTGTTTCCCTTCTCACTATGCCCCTGGGCAGTCGTCGATATCCGACAGCCCCACCTCCACCCCGCTCCTACTGATCTGCACCCATGGGAAGGCCCACACGTTCGGCAGTCCGTAGTGATACACCCCCGGGAATCGCTCCACCCCGCCCTTTTTCTGCCACCGGAACGGCTTCTGGCCCGCGTCTGTCGGACCGGAGTGCGCCTGTACAGACAACGTCCGCGCCAGGCAATGGTTCACGATTTTGGCGTCGATCGCGCCATTCGGAATCCGATTTTTCCGCGCCAGGTCCATCCGCGCCGCGACGTCGTGCCCCGGGCTTGTGGGCCCGGGCCACGCACCCCACTTGTTCTCCGTCATCAACCCTCGCATGTCAAGTAGAGACCCCGGCGCTGCGCCTTTAAGGATCACTCCGCGCGGGCTTTCGGTGACGGAATACAAGCTTCCGTGCGACGCTTCCGCAGCGGTGAAGCCGGTCTTCTTGCGCGTAGTTTCGAAGAGCGGACGGTTCACAGAACCGAAGTACTTGTCGGTGTCAAGCTGGGCGGAAAGGTCACGAGCCTCGGAGTAGCCTGGAATCACCTCGACAACCCAAAGGGTACCGGAGGCAAGCGGGGCCTGGCCCGGAACGTACTCATTGTAGTCAACAACCATCCACTGGGCCGCACGGGTGCCGGAGTTCATGCGCTGGTAACGAGAAGCCCAGTCCGCACCGGAACGGGCGAGACGGGTGGTAGTGAGAAGATGCATGAAGCCAGGAACGGTGGGTTTCTGATATTGGGTTTTTGTTATTGTTTTATTTCCACGAACAATAAAAATAAAATCGATATGGATCATATTTTTCTTATGGGAGATAGACAAGGGCCACACTAGAGCGGAAAGTGAACGCGACAAATCCTATCGAGCACACCGTATGTACTTCTACTTACGTCATCCACTTTGTCCAGTAAAGTCGAGTCCAGAATCTCCAGACTCGTGTCCGCAATCGCTAGGCCCGAGCTCGTTATCATGTAATCGTCCCCACTTGATATCAGCCCCGGGTAGCTGCTCATCGCGATTGTCCTCCCATCGCGATGAGCAGCTACCCGGGGCTGATATCAAGTCGCGATGTAAGGAGTCGCTCATCGCGATGTAAGTACTATACGTCATCCACTTTGTCCAGTAAAGTCGAGTCCAGAATCTCGAGACTCGTGTCCGCAATCGCTAGTCCCGAGCTCGTTATCATGTAATCGTCTCCACTTGATTTACAGTGGCTAATCGACTTCATTTTTTGAACTTCAAAAAATTGAAATAGGCCGCGGCTACTTGGTTTGTTTTTCCGAATTTGGAACCATACGCCCAAGCCAGCCAATGAATTGAACCAATAACAACCAACTAAACAGCGAGAATTGAAGGGGTGGCCAGGAGCTCTGCATGGCGGCCGCGGCCGCGCGGACTCGCTCGGAGCGTTTCCCCGTCTAGGGGGGGCCGGGATGCTTCGCGAACAGCCCCAGCTCATCCCCCCCCTTGGACGTCACTGGATCAAAGAATCAGAGCGGGCTAGCGAAAAATCATGGGGATGCGAAATCAACGGGATAGGCCTGGAGGAACCAGGGATGACTTACCCCCTGAATCAAACAGCACGGCTGTCGAGTCCATGCGGCCGCAGCCGTGATCCACTGCTCCTGACCACCCCTTGGATTCTCCTACTTTTGTTTGTTGATTGATTGGCCCGCTTGGGCTGGCTTGGGCTCATCATTCAAAAATCATCCAACCAAACACACGTAGCTTCAGCCTGACTAAATTTTTTGAATTTCAAAAAATGAAGTCGATCAGCTAGTGTAATTGATATCAGCCCCGGGTAGCTGCTCATCGCGATTGTCCTCCCTATGGTCTCTCCATCCAGAGCGAAATCGTAGAATTTGTACACCCGTAGCATCTGCGCGTAGTCCCCCCAAGTCGCGTGCCCCATCAACAGGTCGGTTCCGGTCAGTCTCACGTACCCCGTGCAGTGTCCGTCCTCTGACAGGCGTTTTTCCCAGTGCTCGTCGTCCAAAAGATCGTCTTTTTCAAACCTCCTCGTTTTCATCTTCTTGAAACCTCCGTTATTCATATTCTTCTGCAGGAAAACGAGCGTAGCGGCCGCCTCCGCCGCCTCTGTTCTATCCAGTACCGCCCGCGGCGAGTAGGCCTTCATCATCTGCTGGATCTCCGCGAAAGCATTGAGCATCATCAGGTCCACCATCTGCAAGGTGTGGATGCGGTAGTGCTTTGCCATGTGGTTGTACCCGTCCAGCAGTCCCCAGAGCTGAAACAGCAAGTACCGCAGCTGCCGCCCGTAGGCGTCGGCGGGCTCTTCCGGCAAAACGTGGTCCTCAAACAGCGACCTCCCCTTGATCTTGCCGATTTCCTTCCCCAAGACCCTCTTGATGTTCAACAGGGCGTGATTGGACGCCTCGGACTTCAACAGCAGCTTGTGGTGGTTGGCGAAAAACTCGGACATGCGGACGGAGGTCAAGATGCCCTCAATGAAGCCCGCGGAGTACATTTTTACGTCGTTGTCGACGTGCTTGTTGTTGAGAGGTGGAGGATTAGCCTCAGGGGTTTCGATCAGCGGCCCCACGTTGAACGTGACGATTATTGACGACGACTTTTCGGATTTGTGTTTTTTCCCTAGTGGTGCAACAACTGGCCTGCCTATGGGCCGATGGAGTCTACTGCTCCTCAGGGACTACCAGACTTCGAGGATCGATAGATGAGGGACGTCTCGGATCTATTCCCAATTTCCCTTTCCTCCTCCCGAGCGCACCTGCCTGCCTGTGCCTGCCCTAGTAGAGCCTGACTGTCCAGGGTTTGCGTTTCTGTTTGAAGATAGGATTAGCAAAATCGCTGACCACTGCGTAGATGGCCATCGATTCCCGTGCAGCACCCCATCGATTCCCATGAGTACCTATCCGACCCCACTCCCGATCCCGATCCTCTGTATAGCAGCTATGAAAGCAGCAATCCCCTAAGCTATGAGGCAAATCCTCCACCTTACTTGTTGTTGCCGTCGATCGTCACGCTCACGTCACGCCCTACCTGCGCACTTGAACGTGACGATCGACGGCAACAACA